>VWZE01025971.1:380774-477954 GCA_013396675.1 Eubucco bourcierii | reverse complement strand
ATCAGACTATATGTATTCAGAAAAGTTCCTTGTAGCTACAGTATTGAATAAATGATATCTGAATCTGGGTACAGAATCTGGCCTTACTACTGAGCAGAGAAAGCTGGGAGATAAACCCAGAAGTATTGAGAAAGCTAAGGTTGGCAGAAGGCATTCTGGATACAATCTCAAGATAAGGAAATTAGAACAATGCTTCCCAGGAAGCATATATCCAAGAAAGTAATGAAACAAAGGGATCTAGAAAAAAAATCTGATTGAAATGACAAAAGAATTAGTGAAACAAAACCTGCATTTCAAAGTCTGATTTGTGGAAAACAGACTCAGAATGGGAGCTTGCAAGAGGACAACTTTTTAAATGACTCTCTAATTCAAATGCTTTAAGTAGTTGGTGCTTGACTGCACTTGAAAAAAACCATGCACACTATATGTAAGTATATGTGGAAGCCTGAAAGAAATTAGCAGAAGTTAGAGCAGATATTACCTTGCTGCAATAACTTCCAATAAATTGCAGGAAGCTGTATATTAGACTTGTTTCTTAATGCCAGTGATGTAGTTAGAGGAGCAGAGAAGCTGAGGGAAGATGGCCTTTTCCACCAGTGGCTTGGACATGTGGCCACCTTCTCACATTTTAAAACGTGTTTGCCTAGACAGTAGCTTCCAAGGATGGTAAAACAGTGCTCGAAACAATGAACAAGCTGCTCTTTTTAGGAAGATAAGAAGATTAAAAGCTTTGATCATTTCAGTATTCAAAGATTAAAGGCTTTGATCATTTCAGTATCCTACAGGAGTCAGGTGTAACTCACAAAGGTTAGCTTTAAACATAGAATCACAGAATTATTTAGCATCTAAGAGTGCCACGACCACACCAAATCTACGTCCCTAAGTGCCACATCTGCATGTTTTAAAAATATCTCCAGGGATGGTGGCTCTGCCATGTCCCTGGGAGGCTTGTTCCAGTGCTTGATAACCCTTTCAGTGAAGAAACATTTCCTAATATCCAACCTAAATTTCCTCTGGCACAACTTGAAGCTGTTTTCTCTTATCACTTGCTACCTGGGAAAAGAGACTGACACTCGCCTTGCTACAACCTCTATAACCTAGAACCTGTTGCTATCACAGGTAGTTACGGAGAGCAATAAGATTTCTTCTCAGCCTCCTTTTCTCCAGGCTAAACAATTCCAGTTCCCTCTGCCACTCTTCATAAAACTTGTGCTTGCGACCTCTCATCAGTTTCATTGCTCTTTGGGATACATTCCAGCACCTCAGTGTCTTCCTTGTTCTGAGGGGTTCAAACCTGAATGCAGTATTCAAAGTGTGGCCTCATCAGTGCCACACATACAGGGGTATGATCACTTCCATAGTCCTCCTGGCCACACTGTTGCTGATACAGGCCAAGATATTGTTGGCTGTCTTGGCCACCTGGGCACACTGCTGGTTCATATTCAGCTGTCTGTCAGTAAGTATGCCCAGATCATTTTCTACTGGGTACACTTCAGCCAGTCTTCTCCAAGCCTGTAGCAGTGCATAGAACTGCATGTGGTGGCAACCCAGCACTTAGCTTTGCTGAACATCATGCTATTGACCTTGGCACATTGATCTACCCTGCCCAGGTCCCTCTGCAGAGCCTCTCTATCCTTAAGCAGATCAACACTTGAATTAAAACTAATCTTCTTAGAATCTCTGTGTAGAGTAAGCATAGATAAACTTCCCTAGGGAACGGCCCAGATAACTAATAACTTAACCACCCTGAACCATCCTCTGGACAATCCTTTCTTTCGAGATAATTTCTGCTTTATAGATGGAATGTAGGGAGGTTAGCTTCATTCAGCTGGGACTTTCAGAATATGCTTTCTCCTTTCTGTCCTTCAAAAAATGAACTGTTTCAAATAACTTCATTGAATAAATTTTTGCTGTGGAGTGGAAGAAAAGTGTTTTGGTCAGAGCTGTATGTTAAGTACATCTCCTACCAGTATGCTGAGATGCATTATGACGGCCTTTTTACTAGTTCACATCTTGGAAAACAAAGCCAAAAACTTCATGAACTTCATCCACAGACATATGAGTTGATGATCACAAAAAGTGTAGAAAGAAGGTAAAGAGTTTTAAGATGTAAAGAAGGCTTTGCGGAAAATGAAATGCCTCCTCCTTTCCTCTCTCCTTTCAGCTATACCAATTTAACTAACAGAAGAGATCTCTAGCTTCAAATCTCTTTCTATTCCTTCAGAAGCCATGGATGATTTCCCAGTGCCTTATTGGTTAGAAGCACCAAATATGAACTAAGAGTCTGTGCACCAAAGCAGGAATGGCTTTTATGTCAAATTCACTGTCTGCAACTGCTTAAGCAGATGGCAAAACCAAAACCAAAAAAATTATCACATAACTAGCCCTTGGTATATATTTTTTTCATATTTGCTGTAAGTGCATATGAAAATTCTTGCTCCCTCTACAATTAAAACACCAAGAGCCACCAAACCAAAGGTACTTTGAATTCTTTTCAGGATGCTGAGGCTGTTGTTCCTCTTGCTTTTCAAGTGCCTGGATTCCAACCTACTCAAGTCAGCAGTCCTGTTCCAGAGTTGGTGGCTTTGACCTTTCTTTGTTCCTTTATGAAAAACTTTCTGTAACAAGCTCCCGTTTACCATTGTCTGAATGAGAAGTGAGACCTTTGAAATTGATTTCAGACAGCAGGCCTGCTGGTCAGAGATAAGTATCTCGTTCTGTGCCAGACTGCACAATGCTCCAAACCAATTTCTGGTCTATTTCTAAAAGATTCCCCTCAATTGAAACAGAAAAATAACAGTAAATACATTTCTAAGCTACAGATTTTCTCAGTGAACATTATATCATTACAGCTGGTTCCTACTGATTGGCAGTAATCAAATATATACTGCTTGGACTAGAATAGAAATTCTGAGGTGTAGAGTGTTTTATTTACTGCGCTCTTGAAAAACAGAATCCAATATTACATCTGTTGGGAGAAATAATTATCGCTGTAGGTATCTACAGCTGCATAAAGACTTAAACAAATGTTTAACAGCTTCTTGCTAGCCCTGTCAAATTGGGAGTTTTATCCCAAGGAGTACAGCCCTTCAAAAACAAAATTATTTGAAGCTTTGAAAGTAGAGGGATATATACTGGTTTGGTTTATAATAATTTTACAGAGGCATATTCTTGTTAACTTCAGCGCAGGTACTTCCCTGCTCATCATTTTAAGCAAGTTTGGAATCAAACCACAATCCTTTAATGAAGTTTTAATGATCCACTTGGGGGAGCTAAAGGGCAATTTGTTCCCCAATCGATTATGGCAAAACGGTTGAGATGCAAAATGAAGTNATCTCTGTTAGGCTCTAGAGCAAAGGGTCCCAGTTCTGATTAAAATTCCAGCCACTCACAAAAGAAAGAATCACAGTTATAAACAGCTGAGCATTAGACACCCATAATAGCATTATTCATATGCTGACTTCAATTATATAATGATATCCTGACTTCAATTATGCCTCTGACAGTTTATGAATGCAATGAACACAACATGTAAGGCAGAGTTTGGTCTTACTCTAGTAAGAGTAAGTACTTTTTCTACTAGTTAATATGAACTGTAATGCGACAGTAAGAAAAGAAAGCATAAAAGAAATTCCATTATGGAATGTTTTTATCTTTCAGTTCTTTTTTTCTTTATTTCCTTTAGATGCTGGTCTTGGGCTATAGTTGCTTGTGCATCATGCACCAGTTACTGTGTTGGAACATGGTTTCACACCATCATTATATTTTACGTTTCTGAAGTGTGTGAGACACTAGGAACAATTTTCCTAGTGTCAGCTGCTTTATCTTATGCTTTATTACTTATGGTTACTGGTAGTTCTTTGACTATTCTGTTAGTAGTCACTAATTAGAGGTAGCGGTGCAATACATCCTACATCAGAAGGAAGAGCACAGCCTTTTGTTGTGATGAGTCAATAAAATACAACAATGGGTCTTTCACCATGTAGGGATTGCCCTAAAGTTCAAATAAATTAACAATACAGTTGATTTCAAAAGCTACAGGAGATCCAAAGCTATAATCATCTCTCTTTAAAAAAAAGAAACAACTCAGCTTCAGGCCCATAATTTGCACAAAAATTCCATCGGCAAAGTTGAGTTGTCAATGTCTTCACTGTAGCAATATAAATTTCATCTCACTGCAAATTACTCTGCAGTGCAGTCCACGTTAAAGTTTATGGTTGCCCATATGTGGGCATCTCATCTGACTCATGTGAATAGAGCTTCAAGTAAAACTGATAATATTTTGTTCCCTTAGCCCAACTAATTAACTATATTTGAGGTTTCCTTTATGTTTAATTTAGCCAAAGCGTATGCAAAAGTCTCTTTATAAGAAAGACTGTTGCTAGGCATTTTAAAAGCCAAGATTTATGATTTGTAGCTATAAAGTACCAAAATATATTTTCAAATGTCATTCAGCATCCAGAAGGCAGACACAATCAGGCTGATTGAATACCATGCTAAAGACAATGGTGAAGCAAATGGAAGCAAAGTGTAGAGTCAACTCAAGGACTGGCATGGAAGTTGTAAACATTAGCAGTACTCAAAGACAGTTATTTGTAGTGCGATTAGCTTTTGTGCTTTCTCTTTGATATGTAAGGACATGTACTACAGTGTATTTAGCAGGAACTGCTGCTAGGGATTGATTAACTTACATTAATTAATTCAATCTCCCAGATTTTTTTCACAAGGTCCATCGATGTATAGCCATTAATTAGAAAGGATTTGGTATAGTCACCCAGTTCAATGGAATCCAGCCATTCAGCTACAGAGGTGGGGTTGTAGCCATCGTGACCGATCTGCTTCATCTGAAAAACAAGGAGCAGTAAGAATTACTGAGGAAATTTATTAAACAGCTATCAGAACAGCAGTTATGTGTGTTGTTTCCTTAGGGTCAGAGTTACCTTATTCTCTGCTCATCACTCTTTTAATGATTAGTACAACACACAAAAAAACCCCAAAACCAAACAACCCAAACATGGGCAAAAGCACTAATGAAAAGTAATTTTCAATGGATCTTTTCCATTATGGTCACTTGCCTTTTAAACCAGATTATACTATGACTGTAGCTGGAGTTGAGTTCTCACTAGACATCAGAGAATCCACAAGCTAGCTGTAACAGTTTTAAAGCTATGCCTGATTTTTTCAGAGAGAATTCCAGTCTAGGATAAACAGGTTTAGGGATTGGATACAGAATCATGCAAGGTAAGTTGATCTCATTCTATTGACCTGCTGAATACGTTACATTTTGTAACACAAACTTGTTTTCATGCTCTCTAACTGCCTCCTGCTTGGCTTCTGGCTGCTTTATCTCTGCTCCTGACCTCACATAGAGGCTTACTGCTTTCTGTTTTGGCTTTGTGAGCTACAGCGGGGAGGTAGAGACAGTGTGCTGGCTGCAAATAACCTTTCTGGAGCTCTTTGAGGTACAGGGGAGTGGTATTGTGCTGTTGTTGAACTGTAAATATATGCAAATGTATCTTCTATGTTTAATGCCTTTTATACATTTATGTTTAGTCCACTTTTGTGAATATATTTTCATTTAACTTCCCAAATTCTGAGTAAGGGTGATAAATTTACTTCAGAGGGTAAATTTCCAATTTGTTGGGTGGCAAATCCAAACCATAACGTAAGAGAAGGCAAAAGGGTGAAAGTGACATTATTAATATCCTGACTGCACAACAACGTCAGATTCACACCTAAGATTTCACAGAAGGGGAAGGAATTAAACCGAAGAATGGATCTTTTGGTATCACACAGCAAATAAAACACAGTGCCTTGCTTATGCGGTACCTAATTTATCTCTCCTACGAGGTTATCTGATATCTTCTAAGGATTGAAGCTGCACTAAATTTTTCTGCCCCCGGGGAGGTTTAAAAAAGTCTCTTTCATCTACCTGGTCACATTTTTTTTCATGGAACTCCTGGGAATTTAGTATATTTCAGGCTGCACTCTGTACAAGTAGCTTGAGATTGGACAATTGAACCAAATATTATCAGAATGGAATTGACAGAATGAAGTACCCAGAAGAACACCATTTTCATTTATACAGCAACACAGGCAAACATAACCATATAAACCTTATTTTAATAAAAATATAAGAAATATAACTAGCATCTTATTTTTAATGAATTTTTTTCAAGAGCTGCATTTTCTCTTTTAAAATTGCCTCTCAGTGGTGCATGTGAAGATTTTCAAGCTAGATAAAGATAAAAAACGTATTAAGCCTCTACCTGTGCAACCTGTTACACCACGTTGGTTTTATGGATTTTAAAGTTAATTTGCAGAAGAAGAATGAAGTAGGAAAAAAAAATGCAATACCCTCAATTTTCAACAGTATTATACACATATATTTCTATAGCAGAGGAACTATTGCTAGCTTGGTAATACACTGAGCTGGTAAACCCTTAAGAAGCTTTAGAAATGTTGATTTTGCATAGGCTCTTCTGACTGTGCAAGGGTGACACCGTGCATGGTGAACGTCTGCCTCCCATTTCTGCCTGCTTATGTACATTCCTGCTTTCTGAGAAACAAGGGAAGTGTGACGGAAACATAATGCTTTGAGCTTAAGTTTGAAGTGAGTGACAAAGTAATTTAAAAAGGATCGAATGCTGATCTTAATATCTTGCCCCGAACCAATTTATTTCTCATGGTTTACTTGAAATACAAATTGAATTCAAAGCAGAGGAAAAAAAAAAAAAAAAAAAAGTCTGCCTTTGAAAGGCACAGTAGTGTCTGTCTGTCTATTTGTTCAAATGCAGAAAGCCAGCATGCCACAAAGCTGATCTTGGTTTCCTGCAGTATCAGAGAGGAGTGATACAGGCACTCTGCATTCTGGCTATGACAGTTTACTCTTTGGTCTTCTGCTGCAAACATTGGGTATAAAATATCAATGGAATTATTTCAATGATGTAACAAAATCATTATCTGAAATCATAAAAGGGATACAAGTGAAATCATGTAATTAACAATGAGAATCACAGCCTTTCAGCTGGCTTTTGTACAAAGGAGTCACATCAGAAAGTGAGAGTTCAGTTTTGTTGTTACACTTGACATTTTGGAATTGAGTTTCTCCCTAATTTACAACGAAATTCTTAGATGTCGAAAGCATGGCAACTTCTTTCACTGTCATTCAGGCTTACTTCAAATCTTAGACTAACAGCAGTCTGTCCAGTAGACTGCAAAAACCCTGGGAGCTCTGACTCCTGGGCAGCTAAATTTCAAGAGCTAATTTGAAATGAGGTATGCCTAAACAACTGATGCTTGAAAAGAAAGGACCTGATAAACTGAAGAAGAAGAATCTCATGCACAGAATGGAGGAATGAGGTATACAGGACCCAGAGAGAACACATGACTTTTGAAAGAGACAAGGCATTTTTACCCCCTTTCTCTAACAAAGAAAAGCAAAGGAGTTTTGAAACAATTTCTGACATATCCAGATGGGGCATGTTATGCAAAGTATTTCTTAATTTTATTAATATTTGATCTTTAAATTTAAGAAATCCTGATTTCAACATGATTTTCTTTTTTGACCTGCTGGCCCATAATTCCGGTAAACCACCAGCCTCTATGAAAAGCAAAGAGAGCATGGGAAGTTTCTGAATTCTCAATTCCCACTGCAGGTTTCCATTAAAAGGGTTGTTAAAATAGATATCACTCTACTGCACTGTGATGCAATGGGCTGCAGGCAAGCGAACACAGGTGAACGATTCAACAAGCAAGAGACCAAGAAGAACTGAAATGTGCATGACAATTTCACTCTGTATTTGTTCAGATTTGCTGTCAATAGAGGAAATGATTACTGAGTTGCTCAGTGGGATACATGAAAAGACACTGAACTGTCACTGGACAGCATCAGACTCTGAAAAGATTTTCCTGCTCTGCTCTCCACCCCAGAGATCTGGCTGCCCGTGTTCAAGGCCACGTTAAGGACAGTGCAGCCTTGGATCAGACTCACATGAGGAAGAGCATTGAAAAGCCTGCCATTCCACTTTCTGCAGGAGCTGCTTGTGAGCTCAGGTCCACGGTCCTTGTCATCCACCTAAGCTTTGCTGTAGGTACATCTGCTCCTGGCCATGTATCTTGCTGATCCTCACCCACTGCCTTGCATTTCTTAATCAACCTTGTCCCTTCCTTGTTCCTGTGGATTTGCCCTGGGACGTGGTTGTTCATATCTTTATCACCATCCCTGTCTCACTTGTCTTGTGCCAGTACTCCTTCTTGCCCCACTGTCCCCCCCCTTAGCTCCCAGCCCACCTGCCCTGGAGGGACAGTCCTCTCTCCTGCTGCTCCTATCACAGAAAATCAATCTCAGAATGAGCATACTTGCCAGCAGTTTCAGCACAAATCAAGCAGTTGCTTGTTTTGTCATGAACCCAGAACCACCCTCTTATCTAAACCAGATTTTCTAAAATGCATCTAATATATAAAATTAAAAAGCTTTAAGTATCCATCCCTTGTACAGAAAGTTTTGTTCTGTCTGTTAATAACATCAAATAGCTTATTAACTGTCCTTCAGAGCCAGCTGCATGTTTTCTTTAAAAATATTTCTTGACAGACAGATTGGTTATCTAGATGTGACAGTACCAATAATGGTATCTGCTCTTCATACAAAATGTTACAAAGTTTTTAAATTTAAAAAACAAAAAAAACCCCAAAACGAAAACCCCACAACAACAATAACAATAAAAAAACCCAATAAACCCCCAAAAACCAAACCAACAAACCCAAACAAACCACTTTGAAATATCTATCTGGAAGTGTTCTTCCTGTACTTTATTAAAGTTCCATTTAGCTCCATCCCCCTTCTAAGGGGTATGTCATGGCTTTCGGTATGAAAGGTAGGGATATGCTGGAACATGTCCAGAGAAGGGCCATGAGGATGATCAGAGGGCTGAAGTACCTCTGCTATGGAGACAGACTGAGAGTTGAGGCTGTTCAGTCTGGAGAAGAGAAGGCTCCAAGAAGACCTTATTGTGGCCTTCCAGTATCTGAAGAGGGCTACAAGAAAGCTGGTGAGAGACTTTTTAGGATGTCAGGTAGTGATAGGACTGTGGGGAATGGAGTGAAACTAGACATGGGTAGATTCAGATTGGATGTTAGGAAGAAGTTCTTCATCACAAGGTTGGTGAAACACTGGAACAGGTTTCCCAGGGAGCTGACAGAAGCCACATCCGTGCAGGTTTTTAAGGCCAGGATCTGAGCAACCTGATCTAGTGTGAGGTGTCCCTGCCCATGGCAGGGGGGTTGGAGCTAGATGATCCTTGGAGTCCCTTCCAGCCCTAACAATTCTATGATTCTATGATTTTTTTTTTTTTCCTGAGCAGCACCGTGATTTTAGATGCCTTTCACAATCATTCACCTGTAGGTTTCTTTGATGATACTATTTACTGATTTTTAATTTCTTTTTAAAAGGAAAAAAAAAACCCTCCTCACTAGTAGTAGTGGCTGTGGTAGAGTTAGATAATAGATGGCCTTGATGATCTTAAAGGTCTTGTCCAGCCACAGTGATTCTGTGATTTTGCTGACTATATTTCCATGTAGAATAGGTCATTAATTCCACACCACCTACAACACATGTACGAGTGGTGTCAAACATCTAATCAACTATGTGGATAATGTTTGACTTGGAGTAGTGTAAAGTCTCTAAGCTTGAAGCCATGACAGCCTTTCAACTATTTGCTGTTCGTAAAGAAGGGCAGCATTGTTCTTCCATGGACACTGCTACTAGTTCATTCAGTTGTTATCTCTAAAAAACAACACAGGGTTAAGGAGGGGAGATTTAGACTGGATATTACAGGCATTCTTTACAGAGAGGGTGGTGAGACACTGGAACAGGTTGCCCAGCAGAGGTCATAGATACTCACTCCCCAGATGTGTTCAAGGTCAGGTTGGATGAGGCCTTGATCAACCTGGTCAAGTGGAAGATGTCCCTGACAATGGGATGGGGCTTGGAACTAGATGATTTTTAAGGCCTCTTCCAATGCAAATCATTCTATGAATCCCAACGTTAACTGTTCCACTGTGGATGGTTTTAGTATGCTGACTATGGAAAAGGCTAGGAACAAAGCCCATGGAGAAAAAGAAATGGTTAAGAAAAAATGAATCATGAAGGAATACACAAATCATAGGAGATTTCTCTCCTATATCCTATTGATTTACTACTAACATCACTTCCTTTGAAGAAAGTAGAAACTAGAAAGAGTTGCTTCTCATAATAAAATAGTAACACCATGGAGCATCCTAACATGCTGAGAAATCCTTCACAAGGGACTGTCCGTACATCAGTGTTTTACAGGTGCATCATTGCTATATCTATATAGTATTTTTCCATTAGGATAGAAGCTACTTGAGTTGTCTCCAAAAGGTAGCCAAATAACCACAAACAGAGCTCCAAAGTAATCACAGTGATCAGAAGCATCAAGGTGAAATCAGTAAGGTAGACTGTTACCAGTTCTCTCTGATCTCAGACAGATGGAGAACTAATGCTGTTTTCTATCTGGTGAAGCTCAACACTATGTGTATTAAACCCAAGCTTTTTATCTGCTGTATAAGGAGAAAGAGATGACTTGTCCCTCACAGCTTTTTAAAGGATAGATATGATTAGAGAACTGAAGCCTGTGTTGGTTTGCAAGAAAGCTCTTTTTAGCAAGCACACAATGCTTCTTTTTAATCTGCTGACCTATCTGAGAGATTGAAGCAGCATTTTTGGGAACTTGTATGGAACTCTCAACTATCAATTTGAGTAATTCCACCTGGCTGTGATGGGCTGGGGTTATCACTTCTTTTTTCCCCTCTCTTTGTGAGTCGTATGTTGTGTATTATGTACTTGACAAATATAATTGGTTGGACTCAGGTTGTTGGAAGAGGAAATTACTCCTCCTCTGGAGCAGTGAAAGAAAAGCCTCAGGAGAAGCACACATTCAAAGATGTGGGCTTAGCTGGCACAAGGGCATCATGCAGAGCTGATACCTGCAGTGCCTGTGCAGAAAGTGAGCCTGCAACCAAGGGCACAGAGGCAGCTCTCACAGCAGACAGGCACAACTCCTCAATGACCTGGGAAGACTTTGCATATGTTGCTGTCAAGAAAGGCACAGAGTCAAAAGAAGGATCTGCCTGAAAATCCAGAGGTGAGGAAGAGCTGCATATAAGCCTTTTGGTTCTGTGCTGCCTACCTTGTCATCTACTTAGAAAGTTAACTATTCAAGCTTGTATTCTATTAATGTTTCTGCTAATAAAAAGCCTTCCATCTTCCACCTTCCTATGGTGCTTATACTAAAAAGACAGTACAGATATGCTCATTTCACAGCTCTGCCCAAGTCAGGATCCTGCCTCAAGAGCAAATCTAGAATGTCACCAACAGGTCAGAGTTTCCTACCTAAGATCCACCAGTATTGCAACAGGGACTCTTTCCATATTTTCTTGATGTGGGAATCTGTTTTCTAAATTTAAATGAAAATAGATGCACACATATGTTTTTAACCCCCTCTGGAAAAAAAATTAAACAGATCCATGTCCAGAAGACTAAGAAGACCTCCTAGTCCTTCAACAGATATAACATCTGGGACAAGGGAAGAACAGATCTCATTCAGTGTTACTAAGGATGACGTAGGCAACAATTCAAGACATTTCCATTTCATATAATGTAATCGTTAGACTTAAATCCGGAATTTGTGGACTAAGGGGCTTTTGATCTCATGAGCTTCTGTCAGTATGACTTCTAAAAGCAGTCCTCTGCGTCAGTGCACAGAGATAGAGCTTTACAGGCACGTCTTCAAAAACTGGATATTAACACGGACTGATATCTCCAAAGTCAAACTTTCATGCTTAGCCAGATCATGAGTAGCTCTGCCTGTTTTACTTCACATAAGCTACCACTGCACCTTCAGCTTCTTTTCTCCCTGGAGGGCTGAACTAGTGGTGATCTTTTTGGCACAACAGCACTGTGTTTTGGTGCCACAGATCTAAAATTCTCTGCTTTGCATTAGTATGTTTTGCAAAATAGTCTAGGTATGCATATCCTTTCCAACAGCTTTCTGTTTGGAGGAAGGTAAACCAGAAGATCAGCATCAGTCTTAGAACAAATGTATTTCAACTGCTAATAGGAACATGAACATAGGATCTAAACCAAATGGTTGTCAACCTCACCACCAAGTCCTTCAGTGGGAGAAAACACACACATGCATTTGGACCAATGGTGGGTGAAGGTATATCTTTGTATTGGCTGCCAACTGCCCGCAACTTTTCATGACTCATATCCTTTCCTTTCCTGAGATATTTTTCTGTTACAATTACTTCACTTTCTACTGTCTTGCTGAGAACTCTGAATTTCTTTATGCTTCTGTAACAATTTTATTATAATCCGCCTTTTATTAATGCTAGTTTTGATGATATTCAAAATCCCACCAATCTAGTCAGCTTTACAGAAGATCCCATATGGTGCTAACTAGAGCTCCAAGGAGATGATGCTCTTCCACCATCTTGGGCTGTGAGAAAGTTGAAGGCTTCCTCAGATCAGAAGGCTGCTGACCTCATGACTGCTGTGAGGATTGCAGAGGTGTCTGCCTTTGTTTCTGTGCAGTAACTGGTGAGCCAGCTGCAGAAGCAGGCAGGGACACATGGAGGAGGAGGCGAGGGCAATCCTGAGGAAGAAACACTGCTTCCATGGGTAGGTACTCTCATTCTTGCAGACCCGTCAGAGGTGTTTGAGTTTCAAAAGGGGAAAGTAATTTCCGGCAGCATTTAGAGGAAAAACAGCAGGGTAGAAACCACTTCCTTTGAACCTTGTTTTTCATCTTCATTTCCAGCAGACCAGAACCAAGTAATCACAGTCAGAAAGGGTCATAAACTTTATGATATCTTTTTTGAAGCACCTCCTAATTTGGACAGTGCCTTTAGGAATGGAAGTGGGAATTATCTACCTTTTAACTGTGTTAAATAGGAGAGAATTAAACATCAGGGTTCAAATCAGCTTTCTAAGCTCTGGGACATCTATGCCAATAGCAATATAGCAACAGCAAACATATGATGTGCCCTTTCTCTGTTACATATACAGCACAGTTGATATGCACACACACAGTAGTCCTGTTTTCCTAAATGCCAAACCTACTGTGCTCACACAAAGTGTTATATATGAGTAATAGATCCAGCTTTTTTGGAAGCACAGCTTTACTGCTCATATAACACTACTCACAGAGAGCATGCTCTCATAGCCTTCTGATACCCTACTTATTTGGTTCTGCAAAGCTCCCAGGAAAGATGCTGGCTGCCTGCACACCACTGCTACAAGTTTCCCAAACCTGTTTTGTGCTGAAACCTCTCTGTGCAGGAAGGAACATGCTGTATACTTTAAGAACATCTCTGAAGCCAGGAGAAAGCTGCTTTCAGCTAACATCTTTCTTCCATCTGTCAAATGAAAGAATGTGTTCCCATTATACGCTGGGAGAAGCAGCCATACACTCTGAGCATCCCACACAAAAGCAATCCTTTTTTCTTATCCAAGTTCCCAGATAAGATAGGGTAATTCTTCTTTTGAGGAACCCATTGTCCTTGGGTTATTGTCCCTTGTATATAGATTTTGGATGCCAGAATAACTTGGCAATGCTCTTCATATTTTGTATGTCATTTAAGTGTGGATAAAATCTTATGTCATGGTTGTTTCTACTAGTCAATTAAGCACATCCTGCACACAATTCTTTTCTCAATATTAATTTCTTTTTTTCTTGAGTTCTTTTACTTGCACCTTCAGAATCTTTTTGAGACATTGTCTCTAACTCTCAACATGCCTATATAAAAATCTTTCTCCAAAGACACACACACAAAACCTTAGCTGCAATCTCAAAGGCCGCTACAAAATTTGCCCTAAGTCTGGTGTCACATATAAAATATTTCCATTTCAAGAATTAACTTTACAAATGGTGTTTCTATTGGAGTGTCTTAACCTTATCTAATAATAATAAGGCATAAAGTGCTTGAGTTAATATTAATGTGAAACTTGACTGACTTGAATTACATCAGCACGAGATGAGAATTTGGGCTACTAGCTCTGATCCAAGAAAAACACAGGGTATTTTGAAAAGGAAAAATCTAACTGAAAGGTCTCAGCTCTGCCTGTCTCTTACAAACATAATACTTTTAACCCCTTATGAAGTGTTCACCTCAATACAGAAGCATGAGGGAAAAAAAGAAATCTGGAAATCTGAGTAAACATTTCTTAACATTTCTTGTTTGTTAGTGGTTTAACACCGCATAAAACCCAATAATGATTAATCAATCTATATTTGGGTTATGTATGTAGGGTTGGTTTTTTTCCCCTGTTTAAAACTATTTCAAGCTCTAGAAAGTGGTTCCTAAGCAGGCTACTGGTGTTTGAAATATAGAAATTCATCACTCTTTAGGAAGCCAGCAATTATGAGTAGAAAAAGACAGTCTTTCTTTTCAGCCGCTAAATGCCTGTTGCATTTTCAGCCTGCAGAGATGAATATTGATATGAATTACAGAAAAAGCTTTTTTTTTTTTTTAAAAGGAGTATTTTAAAACCTTGACAATAGATTTGTTCCTTTATTTTTATGAAGACTATTCAGTGCTGCTCAAATATATGGCTCTGAGGAAGCATTGTTCATAAATGCTTTTAAAAACACATAACTGTGACCTCAAAATACAAGTAAAAAATTATCAGAAGATAGGAAACATTAATAGCCAAACTGAAAATAGCATCATCACCAATGCCATTAAGTACTAAACCACAAGGAGTCATTGAGTTTTAAATTAAATGAGGAACAGAAAAGAGGTACACGTTCAAAACAAACAAGCTAAGAGAATTTTTATCTAATGGGATTCAGATTAGTGAGACTCTAATTATGGTTTGAGATCTTAAAATATTTAGATGGGATGCACTATTTTGAATGTGTGATGACAGAGCTGAATTAATCAACAAACAAATAGATGAACAGAAGTGTTCCAAAGAGTTGTGAAGGGTGGGTTACAGGAGGTAAAGTTTACCATAAGCCAAGTTTTAGGGGCCTGAAATTATTCTGTGCTGTGTCTTCAGTAGAACTTGGCTTTGATTAGGAAATTATGTGGTTTTACTGTGTAAGTTGTCTTGCATTGCTGAGTCACTTAAGTGAAGAAATCTGATGCACAGCTTCAGTTTTTTACCACCTTTTTATTTATTTATTTTTAATTGTTTGTGTGTGTGTAACAATCTTGCACCAAAGAATCACAGAATGTCAGGGGCTGGAAGGGACCTCAAAAGTTCATCCAGTCCAATCCCTACGCCAGAGCAAGATCACCTACACCAGATCACACAGGAACACATCCAGGTGAGTTTCTCCAGAAAGGGAGACACCACAATGCCCCTGAGCAGCCCGTTCCAGTGTTCTGTCACCCTCACGGGGGAAAAATTCCTCCTCATGTTTACATGAAATTTTCTATGCCTCAGCTTCCATCTATTGCCCCTTGTCCTGGCATTGGGCACCACTGAGCAGAGCCTGGTTTCATCCTCCTGGCACTCACCCTGCACATATTTTTAAACACTGATGAGGTCACCTTAGCCTCCTCTTCCCCAAGCTAAAGAGCATCAGCTTGCTCAGTAAAGACACATAAAAAATGTGGTCCTTAGAACTGTGGGGTTTTTTTCCTAGCTCAACAGGGAAGTTGCTAAAGACTACCTCATTGTTTTCTAGGCATGCTTCAAGCCATTCTGTGTTACTTAATTATCTTTGGTTCACAAGATGTTGATTCTTCCAAATAACTGTATAACCATTTTGTTCTCAACTAGTTTCAAGAGTATCTCTAGATCTTGAGATCTTGATTCTGTTCCCCTTTCTCATTGTATTATTCAAGTATTATGACAGAATCTGGTTTTAGTATTAATATACTCTCCAAAAGCAACCATTATTAACAGTGTCTTAATAAACATCAGGTACTGAGTGCAGATAGCAGTAACTTATAACACATTAACAACCTATTCATTAATTTTGACAAAATTAAAGAACAATACAAGAAAACTGATGTCTCTAAGTGTGTGTGTGGGAAAATTCATTGGCTAAAAGCAGGGTTTAAGATTACAAAACTGCTTGAATGACAGTATTGAAAAAAATCATAAACTCATATTTAAACCTTCACTATCTATTGTAATTGTTCAACTGCTACTTCTATATACCCTGCACTTGTCTATTACGGGATGTGGAACTTTGTTGCCTTTAGTGATCTCTGGTGTTTCAGTGCACAGATACTTGTAATATATATGGATTAACACATCCAGACACATAAATTGTTCACAGTTTCTCTACAAAAGAAACCCTTGGTCTCTTTTACAAGTGAAATTTATTGATTTTTAATATGCATCAAAAAGCCTCTTCTAGCAACATCAGCTTCAAGCTTCAGGCTGAGAAGTCCTTCAATAACTTTCGTCATTCTCCAGTATCAAATTGCAAGCAGACTAATCTCTGTTTAGCTGCTCCCAGAACACTCCATGAATTTTACACTGTATTTTATTCCTGCCTTGTAATCTTTCACTACATATCTGTATTACATGTGGCAGCCTTCTTCTGAGTCTTACTGGTGTCTACTTCTCCTCATTCATTCTCTTTATACATTTTTCCAAAATCAAACAGTACACTTTCATGCTAGGACCACTATCTCTCTTCTTTGGAATGACAGTAGAACCTCCACTGAGGTATTCTGGTATGGAAAATAAAAGAACAATCCCTTTCTATCGCTGATTTAAAAATCAATGGTTTAAATCAGCCAGCACTGAAAATTATTGGGAAAGCAGCCACAAGTTATTCTGTCCACAGCTGAGGAGCAAAATTCATGTACACAGCAGCAAATCAAATACGAAGTGTGCAGGAAGTCTCTGCATCTTTCACCAACGACAGGTATAAGGAAAACAATGTTGTATCCAGGGCTTTTGCAAACACTTGTATAAGGGACAAATTATTTCCAGGCCAACTGCTATGTAAAGACAAACATCTGTGATTCATTGACAGCCTTGTTGACGTATATAATATGTAATAGCAGGCTATAAACACACTGAGAAGTCAAAAGCAATCAAAATAAATTCTAAACAGCCATCACTTCATGTTACAGATTGAACTCTCTTTTGCTTTGTCAGTTACACCTGTACAAAGTGAGTCCAGTGCAATGACATTATTTTATGCTACATTTGCATAAGCAAAACAAACAAACAAACAAAACCAAACCTAAACGCCTACAAAACCAGCACAGATTTATGTTTCTCAAACAAGTGTTTTACATAATGTGAAAGTTATAGGTGTTAGCTCCCTTGCCTGGATAATAAAAGAAACTATACCTTTGGGAGAAGCTGGATTGCTTGGAGTATCCTCTGCCTGTGTCCGGAGTTAAGGATTCCTATTTCCAAGAGATCCTGGTCCTCCATTACGTTGCTTCCCTAAAAATGGAGAAAAAAAAGAGATGTACTTTAAAATGAAAAAATTACAGGTGCCCTCAATAGCCTGAAACATGCCCTTCTGCTGTGTTTAAAAAAGAGAACACTTTGGTCAACTTATGGTATCTGACAAGAATCATAAATTACTCAAGATTGAATTCCATTTTGCCATGGCAAAATATGGTGGAAGGTGCTTGAACTCATGGACAATTACTACACTGCTGGCAGCACTGCCACTGGAGAAACTGTAACTCACTCAAGCCAAATACCAGATGTGAACCTTCTTTCATTTGATTTGGGCCAAGGACAGGACTACAGAAATGTTCAGGAACTCTTTAATTTTCCAGTTCCTCTCCTACCTCACCCAGCTATACACCATGCTTATTTTTCTCCAGGCTGGAAAATACTTCACACAGAGTAAGACGAGTAGAGTGGTTAAAAGTAAAATTATTTAGCTTCCTCTCAGTAAAATGGTGAATTGGTGTCAAAAAGTCCCATACAGTCCCCACTCCCTTAAATTTTATTATACCAGTGCAGTCCTGTCACTGTTTTATCTCCCTGCTTGAGGGCAGGTCAAATAATTTCTAACATTCAAAGAGCTGCAAAAGACCATCTGTTCAAACAACACACAAAATAATTGCCCACAGAAGTCCATAAAATAAGCCTCTATAATTCAAGCCTCTATTCCTAGGATCTGACAGCAGTAGAAGAGAACCTATAGCCACACAAACAGGATAATATGGTTTTTAAGTTCAAAGTCCCCGACACCACCCAGACAGTAAGTTCAACATTTGAAGGTTAAGGTATTTTGTTAGCTGGCATTGACTATTTGGAATCACAGAAGCTACAGCAACAGCTCAAAAAGAGAATTGAAGTCAGGGATCAAATCAAGATGGTTCAAAGTAGGCTGCCAGTCTTCACAAACTCACAGAATAGTAGGGGTTGGAAGGGATCTTTCAAGATCATCTAGTTAAACCCCACCTAGAGTAAATGACACAAGAACATATCCATGTGGGTTTTGAATGCCTCCAGAGATGGAGACATGAAAGCCTCTCTGGGCAGTCTGTTCCAGTGCTCTGCCACTCTCAAAGTGAAGAATTTCTCCTTAATGTTCCTGTGAAACTTCCTGTGTTCCAGCCTGTGTCTATTGCCCCTTGTCCTGTTGCTGGACACCACTGAGAAGAGTCTGGCTCCATCCTCCTGACACTCATCCTTTAGACATTGACAAGCTTTAATGACTTTAGACTACCTCATTTCAGAAAAAACCTCACCCTTTAAACATTTATTTTACTTCCAAAAAGCTTCTAACCTATTGCAGTTGCAAATATAACCCAGAAAAAGCAGATGACCTGTCTTGAATTCTTACACCTTTCAGAGTCTCATGACACTAATTTGCTGGAAGCAAGAACTCTCATCATTCATACACATTTAACACCATCATGAAATCAGATTTATGTTGGCGAATCCATGAAAACTTCATCTCCACCTTTCCACTGGGTTTGCTGCTTCTGACTCAGTAGAGCTCTTAAGCAGCACCAAACTGAAAAGCTAATAGGCACACAACAGAACACGCTTAAATAATTTGCTGAATCAGGGCTTAATAATGGATATGATTTCTTTCTGAATATCAAATCCCCTGTCCCACAGCCACATAAACTTCTTTCAAATAGCACACTGGAATATGCAATTCTTCACCCTGCTCAGCTGCTGAATCTTCACTCTTTACAGATGGCCTGATTAGTATACAGATGTACACTTGAGGAGTCTCAAGTGCAGCTCTGCAGAGTATCCTGCAAAATCTCGGGGATGTCTTTTTAAGGTAATCATGGAAACTTTGCAGAGCTACTACATTTAAAATTATATTTCACACTAAGTGGTATGATTTAAGACTATACGTCTGGAAATCACGTCTGGGAAGAATTTGCATGCAGCATTCAGAACAGGGGCAGACAGAGGCCTTCTCTGAAGGGAGAAGCTGTGCAGTCATGCTGGTTTAAGTAGATCCCAGGTGTAGGACTGCATGCAGTACAGCCTGTGCAAACAGTGATAGTGGTGAGGCAGGCTTAATAACCTCTCCAGCTCCCTACTAAACACATGTAAAATATAATTTCCCTTTTCTTCCCTTCTCCTTCAGATAACCTGAAGGAGCCTGTAAGCTTACAGGAAAAACTAAGGGGGTAAACCTTCCATTTTGGGCTACATTTGGCTGCTGAAAATAGCTGGCACAAATGGATTTATGGAAGCTCAGCCAACTGAGGATCCAGTCCAAAGCAAAGGCTACACATTTTGGTTCAATGTAATAAATACAGCTATTGCTTTCACTTCATTGCACTGTTTGTCTGATTTCACCTTGCATTGCTGCATGATGTTTATGAACAATCATGGTGCACTCATCACTGAGCTACTACACACTGTTTACTGGTGTCAGCAAGCAGCTTCAAATATTGCAGTGTTTAAAATCCAATTCAGCTAACAGGCACAGAAAAGACCCTATCTGTTTGCACATAGCTGCTGCAGAGCAGAGAAAGTATTCTCTTAGTAATTGTTAACTATTGCTTTTTTCTTTACACATTCGTTCATTGTTTTGTTTCTTTACAGTTGGTATTACGTAGTCTTAAAAATTATATCAAAGTTACAAAATCAAATATTTAAGAATCAGGAAAGCCTGGAATTAATGTTGCCTTCTTGTCCTCAGTCTAAGAAGGTGATGACCAGGTTTTTCAATGCACTCAGGTTTAAGAGCTTTTGCTGTGTGTTTCCATCAATGTCAACAGTAGCAGGCACTCATCTCTCCTGTAACACAGACTGTGTTGTCTCCTGCCATGGAGCTAAACCAGCACTTCATCTTTCCACAAGTGGAAGCCAGGAAAGTTTAGATACACAGTACAAACCACTACTGCTTAACATAAACTGATAGTAGTAGAAAACTGCTGTGTGCTTTGCAGACATGTTTGTGAAGAGATGGAAACAGCACCTCTGATATCTGCTCCTACATACCCTCTAATCCCAGCTTCTCGTACTTTTTTTACCTGACTTATCTTTCAGTCTTCTTCCATAGGTTCATTGGTGGAGAACAGTGCTGCTAATATGCTAGAGGGACAGGATATCACCCAGAAAGACCTGGACAAGCTGGAGTGATCAGGCCAGGTAAAATGAATGAGGTTCAACAAGACCAAGTGCAGAGTCCTGCACCTGGGTCAGAACAATCCTCATGATCAATACAGGCTGCCAGATGAGGTGATAGAAAACAGGTTTGAAGAAAAAGACTTGGGAGTTCTGGTGGTTGAGAAGCTGGACATGAGCAAGCAACATGCACTTCCAGCCCAGAAGGCCAATGGCATCCTAGGCTGCATCAAAAGAAGTGTGGCCAGCAGATTGAGAGAGGTGATTCTGCCACTCAACTCTACTCTGGTGAGACTTCACCTGGAGCACTGCATCCAGCTCTGGAGCCCTCAGAACAGGAAGGACATGGACCTGATGGAGAAGGTCCAGAGGAAGACCATGAAAATGACTGGGGGGCTGGAACACCTCTACTATGAGGACAGGCTGAGGAAGCTGGGGTTATTCAGCCTGGAGAAGAGAAAGTTCCAGGGAGACCTTATAGCAGCCTCCCACCGCCTGAAGGGGGCTTACAAGAAGGCTGAAGAGAGTCTGTCTACAAAGGCCTGCAGTGATTGGATGAGTGGCAATTGTTTGAAATTAGAGAAGAGGAGATTCAGATTGGCTGTTAGGAACAAGTTCTGCATCATGAGAGTGGTGGAACACTGCAACAGATTGCTCAGAAAGGTAGTTGAGGCCACATCCCTGGAGATATTCAAAGTCAGTTTGACAAGGATGGGAGCAATCTGATCTAGTGGAGGATGTCCCTGCTTACTGTTGGAGGGTTGGTATAGATGACCTTTGGAGGTCCTTTCCAACTCAAAAAGTCTATAAGAAGACTCCGTTGGAAGGAAACCTTACTTCTCAGAATTAAAGCAATCAGAATTGCCTATACTAGGACAGATCCAGATCTCATTCACTTCAGCTCACACTGCTGAAATTCCTGTCTTGTTAGTGCATGTTTTACTTACGAGTTAGAAAGATCCTGTTTCTGAAGTATCAATTAGGAAAGAGTGTAGCTGACACCCCACCCCTCACCACCTCACCCCACCCCCCCAGAACTTGTGGTTCTGCACAAGTCTCAGGAATATCTTTTTCCCTGCAAGCACATTCAGGAAGCAAACCTCCTGAGTAAGGAGGCAGCAGTTTCACAGAACAGTTGGGCTCAAGAAGGAAGGAAAAATGAACTCTACATGTGGGAGACTGAAGGCATATGAAAAACACCACAATTTAAGAAATCCAGAAATTTTGCCAAGATCTGAGCAAACTGCATAATGATAGCTATGAGATAAAGATTTTACTGGCATTTATTTGGGTTGTTCCACACAATATCCCCTCTGGTACTCTCCATCCAAACTTAACACAATCTTTCCCCAAAATGCAGGATTAGACCTTTATAGCAGATTCCAAATGTCTTTTAGCTTATATATATATATATATATATATATATATAACACTCCATTAAGAATAGCCTCAATTTAATGCACCAACTAGCTAACCTCTAAAATCCAATCAAAGCAAAAGCTTCATAAACCTGTAGACAGCTTCATTTACTGTAAAAAGAGAACAACTTTTCAGATTATTTTAAAACCCAACAAAATACAACCAAAAACCCCAACATCTATTCCATATCCTGCAGGAACAAAAGCATTTTGGAGATTTTTCCCTGAAGATAATAAAATATGGAGATTAGAAGAACATGTTAAGACTGCAGGTATCAGCTAAAGAAGGAAAAGAAGTAAATCTGGTGCCTAAAGCTCTGTAAGAGCTGCTAGTCACCAGCTTCAGCTGAAGTCACTTTCTGTGCTGCCATTATTGAGATGAAGTTCAGCTGGAGATGCTAAATGCTACTAGAGGTTACAGTAACTTCTGGTAAGTTTTTATTTATTTATTTTTTTAATGCTTCTTATGTATTGAAAATTGGTTTTCCCAAAAACAGGGTTGGTGTCTGTAAGGGAAGGATGATTTTGAGGTGAGTACAGCATGGATAGGGCAGCATTGGTGCTTGTATCACATTGTATTGGAAGCACTTTCTGGTATCCATTGCCCTCTCCCAGCCAGACAAGTAATAATTTGCTGCACTATCAACATAATGAGATCAACAGGAACTCTGAAGAGTTGGTAAAAGTGGCACCTAACACACTGAGTTGAGGAGGATCATGGTGTATGCATATCATAGACAAGGCCTGGTGTGTGTTCAAAGTATCTCTCCTTGCCTTGCCAGTATCTCTCCAATGCGTATTGCACCAAATCTCACCCTGGCTGATTGAGACTTGACACTGCAGGAGCACAGCTTGGGAGAATTTGAATGGAAGTGGGACAGCAGGTCTCCTACTTGAGCTTACAGGGCTGATGAAAGTGTGACCTGGCACAGAAAGGGAAAAAGAAAATATGGGAGGTGATACATTTAGGCAGAGCACTATCCTGCCACTCAGATAAAAGAGATGGGTGCAGGGCAGAGAGCAGATGGGAATGTTTTTCCATTATATATGCTTGGAGACTGAAGTCACAGATGGAAAACCGAGACCAACAGCATCAAAAAGCTCTATTCTTTCTTACCTCTTCCACTCTAAAATGCATAACTGGAAAGGAAGAAAGCAGGCATCTGGTACTAATGGGAACAGGGACTGTTAGGAAGCACATCCTCAACAGCTCCACAAACCAGCCCTGTACTTAGTCTGAAGGGCATTGCTCCTTGTTCACCTAATCCCAATATTCTTCCAAACTGTATATTCTTGAAACAGCTAATATCTAATCTGTCCCCTGGCTGAGAACAAATCAGAGATATCTCATGATGTGGCCAAGGATACATTGAATAACCAGTACACTTCTTATTCACTGTCTAAATCAGGTGCCAGGAGGCTTTTGAATTTTCAGCACAACATAGCTTTTCCACAAGGTAAAAGAGTTAATTTCTTAAAGACTTGCAAGAGAAGACCAGAGAAATTTACCTCTTCACAATGAGCACTGACTCTTATTAGTGCAAAAATTTCAAGCAATGTGCCACATGCTTCATTTCCAAAAAAGAACTGGCAATCAACCAGAGTTTAGCAAGCTTCAGTATGAGTGAAAAGCTTGCCTCTCACCAGCAGTGCCACTGTTAACCTGAAAGAATGATTACTGAGGGAAATGTCTAACTTGTACTCTCAGGTCAGAAAGATTTATCAGATTCCTGGAGATACTGTAGAAATTGTTATTACACCTACAAATCTGACAAGACCACATTAGAAAAATCCCCTGCAGAAGCATGAAATTTTGCCTTGGGGGAAAAAGATTGATTACAGAATCCACTGGGATGAAATGACCTAGCATGTTGCAAAATAACCATTTGATAATATTCATCACAAACTGTTTTGCTTTTACAGCTAGTGATGGTGATACTGATTCTCAGTCCCCACCTTGCTCTATTGTCAGCCTTGACACTTATGACATTCTTAGCATTGAAAAATGCCAGAAAAACAAAGAGAAAACTGAAATAATTTTTTCCATGTTACTGTCACTTCATCAGGAAATAATAATAAATGGCTATTGAAACGTCAACTGAAAAAGGCCATTTCACTGACAGGTAAGGATGAGGTGGTAGCAATTCTGAGCCCTTATTTGCAAACTATGCACAAAGAGAGAAGGTGATATAGGTAGGGTCAATATAAAAAGGAGTCTGAACAGACCTGAGTGCCTCTCTGCTTAGCTTTGAAAGATCTTTCTCTTTGGTTCACATTTATCTCTTCTAGAAGTGAACCTAGAGTAACCAGTGCCATCAAAAGCTTTTCAGATGTTAATATTCAAGAGTAGGTAAGTCATGGACCTTACACACAACAGTCACACTTAATGACAGTGAAATAACCTCTAGTGGGAGGTGTCCCTGCCTATGGCGGGGGTGTTGGAACTAGACAATCCTTGAGGTCCCTTCCAACCTAAATCATTTTATGATTCTGTTCTATGAACACTGATAGCTGGGACAAGGATCCCTGTAGGAAGAATTTCTGCTATTTTTATCCTTTCTTCCCTGTAGCACTGATTCATTACAACCAACACAATTGTCACATGCAAATTAGCTGCAGAGATAAGGTGGCAATTGAAAAAATTACCTCTGCAGTCGCACTTGGCCCACTTAATTACTAACACTGTTGACCCAACCCTGGCTGCCTATTCAGTCATAACAATTCAATAAAATAATTATTAATACTTACCTAAATTACATCTTAATGTCGTCAATGTATATTGTGAAGATAATTTCACTCCATTTCAGTAATGAAAATTCCAGAGAGTCTACATTGTACCATTATTCAGATTACTTGAGATAAACGCTGGTTAGCTTAGATGCTAAATTTCTCAAAGGACCCACTTTAAAATCAGTATCACTGTGAGCTAATTAACAGCCCTCTAAATTCTCAGAAAAAAACAGGTCTTTCTCCAACAAATGTGTAACTTTGGGGAGTGCAGGAAGGGACAAACTTGATGTTTGCAGGCATAACAAAAGTGCTGAATACCTGCTCATCAGGTAACACCTGATGTTCTAGTCAACCCTGCAGCTAACACTACTGGTTTTGTAGTAAGTGTAAAAACTTTATTCACCTCCCAGAATCTCTCACAGAACTATTTCCTTCCTCATGTTTTTATTGACCTTAGTCATGTTGTTTAAAATGTGAGCAACCCAAATCAGCCCAGAGAGTACAGAAGGCAGAGTCAAGGACTTTGACCATAAAAACCTGGGGCTGTTTAGTTTGAGGAAGAGAAGGCTGAGGGAAGACCTCATTGCTGTCTACAACTACCTGAAGAGATGTTGTGGAGAGGCTGCTGCCAGTCTCTTCTTACAGGTAACTGGAGAGAGAACAAGTGAGAACGGCCTCAAGCTGAGACTTGGGTAGGTTTAGATCGGGCATTAAGGAAAAAAAAATTCACAGAGTGGTCAGGCACTGGAATGAGCTGCCCAGGGAGGTGGTTGAGTCAACAACCCCAGCTGTGTTTAAGTGTTGTTTTGATGTAGTGATTAGGGATATGGTTTAAGGTGAATCTTGTAGAGCAGGGTTCTAGTTTGGACTTGGTGATCCTGAGGGGCTTTGCCAACCTGGATGTTTCTGTGTGATTCTGTGACAATTGTGGGCAAGGATCTATGTCTTAGAAATGTGTCATTCACAGAGAGGAGCTGTGAAATAGCAGCAAGGAAAAGACATGCCTGAAAAAATCCTTCAGCCTTCATGCACTTCTGCCCTAAAGTGAAAACAGGTCTTGGAAGCATTTGTTCACCTCCTGCCTGCAGCTGAAGCTCGCTCACATCAGCAGCATTACCTCTGGGCTGCCCGGTGTTTGAACTCTCTCTTCTGAGCTGGCAGAGCTGCTTGGAACCCACGTCAGACCTCCCAGTGAGTCTAGAAAGTAGGCCATCCTCTTAGATGCCATCACAGTTTGAGCTGCTAGGAAGTCTCAGAGCATGCCCAAGGCAGCCACGCAGGAGCGTGGTGTTATTTGGAAGCTGCTCTTTCTTAAAAATGGCTTCAACTTGCTGTCCCATGGGACAGGCCCTGCCGTCAGGGGATTTGTGCAGAAGGTAGCAGATCAGATTCAGATGTCTTTCTCAAAATCAAATTTCCTAAAAAGAGAGCAGGTTATGGAGTAACTGATAGGAAAGCACACTCTGAAGTTGTCCTGCTGACCACCAAACTGTTGTGCAGTTTAGTCAGTAAGCCAGAAAGGAATTATCTTTTAGAGCAGTGACAGCTGGGTTGTGGTAAATCAATCTTCTTCTGCTGTTGCTAGAAATGTTTCTGGTTTACATCCAGTGACTGCCAAAATAGAAAAAAGTAGAGAAAAAGCTAAAAATTCAGGACTTTCTACTTCTTTAAACATAGTGTTCTAACTTCTGAGCTACAGATTCGTACTTCTAGTGCATACTCTAATTTGAAAAGAAGCAGTGAGCCAGCTGTCCTAACCCAAAGGGGCAATTTTGACTTCAAGATCCAGGGAACAACACAGGAAATCCACTCTCCAAATGGTGTCTAATACAGGGCTGCAAAAGGAGGTGAAACTTTCAGATGGAGATTCTACTTTGGAGCATCTTATTAGCTTCCTCTGCTTAGCACTGCAAATCCCTTTCTTAATGGTCTTTCTCTTCCTAGTAAGCTATGCGGGGTCTTGTGTGCCTAATTCAACTGTAAGGATCCTGCTCCCAGAGGCAGGAACTGCAGAGTCAAGCATGACAATGTCTACCATTGCTGCAAGTAACTACTTTTTACCTGAGGTCTTGGAGACCTCAGCTGGGTGTTTGGAGTCCACTTTGTGTGCTGCAAAATGAAGGCACTGCCTAGCTTTCAGGTACCTAGCTGCTTGTAATCTGAGGCTGTTAGGTCACCTGAACTTATGAAATGTAATAGAATAGGAAGCAGTTCCCCAAAGAGAGAAATGCTGGGAAATTAATGGTGTTTTCTATGCATCACTGCTTTGCTATGTTGCAAAGTGTTTCATGCTCTACCATGCTGCTTTCAGTCTGTAGAGGTGAAGCAAAGGTAAAAGGCAAGAGACCTTACAAGCTAAAAGGGACCTGGAATATGCTTTCTCTGGGTGAAAGGTAAAAGGATGCAGAGAAAATATGGGGTCATGCTTGCCTGTTAAATGCAGTCATTACAATGACACCTATTGCAACATATTCCTGCAGATTCTGTTTGCTAAGGCAAGTGCAAGGAACAGCAGTATTGAATAAGGTATTATCTCCTACTGCACACAGCTGAGAGTTCTGTTCCATTTGATTTTCCTTAAACAAAGCATGGTGATTTATTCCCATAGTATGTACAGAGATATTACTGGCTAGATCCCCAAAGCCCGAGAGGTAACTGGAGATGGCCTCCATTTTCTTCCAACTCCTTCTAAAAATAAGAGAACATTTGATTAAGGGTTGACAATTTTCTTTTCTTCCTTTGCTGCTTCTTGTAATTCATTTCACATGGGAAGTGGGTTGTGTTTTTCTTATCCCTTCCAATTCGGCAGCCGGGCGGCTGGCTTTGCGGGCCCACTCCTGTCACCACGGCAACCAGCAGATTGCTGCAATATGATCCCATGCGCTTGATGTCACTGCATGGTGTTATTGTTCCCTGGTAATGATCTGGGAGATGCCTTTCCCTGTTCTCATAAAGGAGAAACAATTATCATTCCAGTGGTCATCCCGTGTGCCACGTGTGGACTGCACCGTCAGGTTAGGACGCGTTTTGCTTCACCTGTAGCAGCTTAAGGACTGGCTTGTACCATGCAGACTATGTTCAGCACCAAGCAGACATCCTCCTCCTCAGACACATGCTAAAGAAGCTGAGTTGAGGCTGTAGTTCTCAAGAAACATCAGTATAACTGTGCTGAGTGAGACCAAATGTCTGTCCAACTCATTGGTTTGGTTTCCTGCTAGTGGCCAAAACTGCTCAGAAGAGCAAAATATATTAAAAAAAAATTTAAAAATCTATTTTCTTTTTTTCCTCTCATCTTTGGGTTAAAACTGCTCAGAAAAGCAAAACACATAAATACTTTGCTGTTTTTTTCCCCTCACTCATCTTTGGGTTAAAACTGCTCAGAAAAGCAAAAAATATAAATAATTTGTCTTATATTTCTTCTCCTCACTTATCTTTAGTTTAAAACTGCTCAGAAAAGCAAAAAATATAAATAATTTGTCTTATTCCCCCCCATCTTTGGGATAAAAATGCTCAGAAAATCAAAATATATACATGATTTGTCTTATATAACTTTTTTTTCCCCACTCTGATCTTTAGGTTAATTTGAAGATAAGTGTATTTAGCTACACTAGCAACTGAGTGTTGGATACAGCAGGCGGAAGACCTGATTGTGCTAAATATAAATCCACCATACATTTACAAATATAGAATCAGAGGATTGCTTTGGTTGAAAGAGACCCTTAAGATCACCAAGTCCAATCTTTAACCTATCATTGTCTAGTTCATTCCTAACGGACTCCCTGAAGTACCACATCACAGGATCACAGGATCACAGGATGTCAGGGGTTGGAAGTGACCCATAGAGATAGAATCATAAAATGGTAAGATTGGAAGGAACCTCAAAGATCATCTAGGTGCCATAGGCAGGGACACCCCCCACTAGAACAGGTCGCTCAAGGCCTGGTCCAGCCTGGTCTTGAACACCTCCAGGGAGGGAGCAGCCACAACCTCCCTGGGCAACTGTGCCTCACCACCCTCACTGGAAAGAACTTCCTCCTAATATCCAGTTTAAATCTCCCCTCTGTCAGTTTAAATCCATTGCCCCTTGTCCTGTCATTGCAAGATCTTTTAAATAATCCCTCCCCAGCCTTCCTGTAGGTCCCCTTCAGATACCGGAAGGCTACTATAAGGTCTCCTCGAACCCTTCTCTTTTCCAGGCTGCAGAGCCCCAACTCTCATAGCCTGTCCTTATAGCAGAGCTGCTGCAGCCCTCTGATCATCTTTGTGGCCTCCTCTGGACCCGCTCCAACACTTCAACGTCTTTCCTGTGCTGGGGAACTCATTGAGTCCAACCCACCTGCCAGAGCAGGATCATAATCTAGCTCGGGACACAGAGGAACGCATCCAGACAGGCCCTGAAAGTCTCCAGAGAAGGAGACATCTAAACATCTCAACCACTTCTCTAGGCAGACTGTTCCAGTGTTTGATAACCCGTTCAGTGAAGACATTTTTCATAACACCCAATCTAAACCTCTCCAGCACAACCTGAGACTGTTTCCTTTTATCCTGTCACTTCGGAGAGGAGACTGACACTCACAGAATCATGGAATCACAGAACCCTAGAGGTTGGAAGGGACCTCCAATGATCAAGTCCAACACACCTACCAAGCAGGATCATCCAGGGAAGTCTGCACAGGAATGCATCCAGGCAGGTTTTGAAGGTCTTCAGAGGAGACTCCACAATCTCTCTGGGCAGCCTGTTCCAGTGCTCTGGCACCCTCACTGTAGAGAAGTTTCTCCTCATGCTGAGGTGAAACCTTTTATGTTCCAGTTTGTAGCTGTCGCTCCTTGGCTTATTGCTGCTGACCACCAAAAAAGAGATCAGCCCCAGCCATTGACATCCACTCCTCAGATATTTATGGATGTTGAGATCTCCTCTCAGCCTTCTCTTCTCCAGACTAAATAGCCTCAGGTTTCTCAGTCTCTCTTCATAGCGGAGATGCTCAAGTCCCCCAGCCATCCACATAGCTTGCTGTTGAACTCTTTCCACTTACCTCACTACAATCTCCTTTTGGATAATTGTAGAGGGATAAGGTCTCTCCTCAGCCTTCTTTTCTCTAGGCTAAACACCAGTTCCCTCAGCCACTCCTCACAAGACTTGTGCCCTAGACCCTTCACTAGCTTTGTTTCCTTTCTCTGTATGTGCTTCAGCACATCAATATCTTTCTAGTGAGAGGCCCAAAACTAAACCCAGTACTCAAGATGTGGCCTCACTAGTGCTGAGTAGAGGGGAACAATCAGTTCCCTAGTTCTGCTGGCCACAGTATTTCCGACACGAGCCAGGAAGGTGTTTGCCTTCTTGGCCACACTGCTTTCAACAGCTACATAAGACTCGGTTGTTCTTTAGCATTTAAAGGAAGCTGATGTACCATCTCCTTTATGGATTCCAGCAAATCATCCCTGCACTGCAAAGATTATTTCTTCTTATGTGTTGCACAGATGGAAGAAGTCCTGGACTAGGCTACTTACAAATTAACTTTGGGATGACATACTCCACAAGTATCAAGAGCAGTGACTTTAAAACTCTGTTATGAAGTCAGGCCTTTATATATTGAAAGGCCACAACAAGGTATCCATGCAGCCATCTCTTCTCCAGGACGAACAAATCCACCTCTCTCGGCCTTTCATCTTTGGAGAGTTGTTCCTGCTCTCCAAACATTTTTGTCATCCTCATCTGGACTTGCTCTAACAAATCCATGTCTTCCTCTTGATGGCAACCTCAAAGCTCTATGCAGTACTCCAGGTGGAATCTCACCAAACTGAAGCAGAGAGGAAGAATTACCTCCCTTGACCTACTGACCATGCTTGCTTTGATGCAGCTGAGGGTACAACTGGCTTTTGGGGCTGGAAGTACACATGGCTAGCTCAAATATGTTTTTCAATATGTAAGTATTCCAAGGTCTTCTCCGCAGGGCTGTTCTCAATCAGTTCACCCCCCAGCCTGTACTGATATTGGGAACTGTGCTAACCCAGGTGCAGGACCTTGCACTTGACCTTGTTGAACTTCATCAGGTTCACAAGTGCACTTTTTCTCAAGCATGTCAAGACCCCTCCAGACAGCATCCCTTCTATGCAGAAAGGGGATATTTCACTCTCTCCTTTATTTGTAGATCCCTATAACACTTAAACAAGGTATAACTGGATGAGTTCAAAGAATGAGGGAAATACATTCAATTTATGCTCTACTTATCTAAAAATGAAAGTTTCCATTTTGGAAAAAAAACCAAGGTAGTCACTGATATGTAAGAAATGCACTGTACAGTAATTAATTTGAATAATATTTGCTTGTGAACCCACAAGGACATAATACTAACAGTAGCATTTAATGTAGAATTGTCTAGCTATGTCATCAATAACACAGCAACTGACACTCAGAACATATGAAAACTCCTGGGTCTCACATAAAATATTAGTTACTAGAGGCATCACAATAATTTACCCATGACTTGCCACTGAAGAACAACATTCACAACTCTGAAATGTAAAACCAAACACATTTGATAAATAACAAACACATGTAAAATCAGATTTCTGGCTGCGTGACTCAGACAGTAAACTGTCTACTTTATGTTTCCTTCCTCCCTTTACAACTGTTTCTTCTCCCTGTCCAACTTATTCTTAACCCACATATTCCATTCGGCTACAGATCCAATACTCTGATCTGACCTTTCATTTTATTCATGTTCTCTGCTTTACTTACACATTTTCCACTCGTTTGCAAATATTCCTGTATTGTTTATCTCAGATACAACACAAAAGCAGTAGACTACCAGAATTTCTGCCTATAACTGAATCACAGGCTGGTAAGCATTGAAAGAGAGCTCTGGAGATTGAGCCCAACCCCCCTGCCAAGGCAAGTTCATCTACAGAAGGTCACACCTGGTAGATTTTTGAATGTCTCCAGAGATGGAGACTCAAACAACTCTTTGGACAGCCTGTTCCAGTGTTCCATCACCCTTAGATTAAAGAAGTTCCCTCTCATGGACGGAACTTCTTATGTTCAATTTTGTGCTCATTACCCTTCGTCCTGTCACTGGGCACAACTGAAAACATACTGGTCCCATCCTCTTCACACACTCCCTGTAAGGGACCTCCTCCTATCCAAATTCAAGCAACTGACAGACAGACAGAAGAGTAGGCATTGAAAGGGTCCTCTGAAGATCACCTAGTTCAGTTTCCCTTCTAGAACAGGACCATCTAGACTAAATCATATAGAAATGTGATCAGGCAGGTTCAAAATCCCTCCAGAGATGAAAACTCCACAACCTCTCTGGGTAGCCTGTTCCAGTGCTCTCCCATCCTCAAGAAGAACTTTTTCCTTATGCTTCCATGGAACATTCTGTGTTCCAGTTTGTGCCCACTGCTCCTTGTCCTGTCAATTCTTTACTGACACATTGCACATTTCTGTCAGAGTGAGCTTTTTCTAACGTGACTTTTCTTTGCTATAGCAAAAACGCTTCTAATGGTCCTGGTGAACACTTGTGACGCTCACTCATCCCTTCAGCCTCCAATATTGGGTACAAAAGAGACCAGCCCTACCAGATAGAACTGTATGCTCCTGATGTAGTGACACAAGGCTGTGGGAGACAGTAAATTCACTGGATAAAATTCTAGAAAGAGTCTTCACTTCATATAATTTCTAGATTTCAGTACATCTTTTTTAAAGGAAAAATTTCCAGCAATGAATAAAAGAGACAAAAAGAGCAGCTGATCCCCATTACGCATTAAAGGAATGTTGCAAAGTCACAAAGCTGCAAAAATACCAGAATGAAGACTGTTCAGCACTGGCTAACCACCCTTCACCCCAGGACACATATTGTGCATGGCATCAATTACACTTCTGAATAATCCCTCAATTCAGTGCAGGGGGATGGATGGTACATACAAAATAAGATAGCTGATATTTCTGTTTTAGCCTTTATCATTCTCTGTGTGGGTCCATGTCTTATATATAGCTTTCCATTGAAGACCTCACCAGTAAGAATGACTCACTTTATTCAGAGTTTTTTAGACATCCATTGAAATAATATTAGACAGCTCCAAACCCAGAAATTAATACACTTTATAAGACTCCATCAAGGCAAGGTGGCATTTTTATACCTATTATATGGGTTGAGAATTAAAGTAGGACTAATCAGGATCTAAAAGTAAAAATAAATAAATAAAAATCTATTGGTTCTCAGTGCCTAAGTGCAGGGATTGTTTGCTTCCATTTCAGTGAGTGCTTGGTATCTACATACAGAATCACAGAATCACAGAATGTTGGGGGCTGGAAGGGACCTCAAAAGATCATCTAGTCCAACCCTCCTGCAGAGCAGGATCACCTAGACCAGATTACCAGATCAGTACCTATTCCAAGGACCACTGTAGCCAAATTTTAGCTGTGAGTGCTCACACTTCAGCAAATCCACATTCTGCTCCTTTCCTTGCAAATGTGTACCAAAGGGTTTGCAGTGCAAGTATGAAAAGGTTTTCAGTGCAACAGTTTTACCAGAAAAGTTTGTTATAGTTTGTCGTGAAACACCCATGAAAATGGAAGAATCTGAATAGTAGGGTACTACAAAGCCTGCTGGAGAGCATGGCCAGCTTTCCTGCAAGGACTCAGCTTAAGCCCAACCAAGCAAACTAGCTTTCACTCTGCACCAGCTCTGTTGGGCCAGGCTGTCCTGCAAAGTGACAGGAATAAGTCTGTGAAAATCATCCAGTCAAATTTTCCTCTGCTTTGGTTCAGGACTCCCTAAAATGTTTTAAGTCAGTAAAAAAAACTTAGATGTGAAGCAAGCATCCTACATTCCCCTCTTTGCATTCTTTTATACTCCCTTTTGCTTCCATCTTTCCCTCCTGAATTTCTTCCTTCTATTTGGAAGGGCAATTTCTGCTTAGGAAGTGGAGACTTGGGGAGGACTTGGGGAGCACAAGAGCCCAGCCTGCCGGAATGAGAGCTCAGAACCATAGATGGATGAGAGGGTCAGACAATCTCAGAAACTAAAAGAAAGGGAGAGTGGTAGTAGGTAGCTCCAAAAGAGACCAGAGGAATGCAAAGAAATAGGTTTTGCCATGAGTTTGGTTTGTAGAAGTAAAAAACTTGAGGATGAGAGTAACAGTAAGTTTCATATCGTTAACTCATACACAGAAAATATTCCTGATTAATCTAACTGAAGGTGCTCAGTGAGATTCCTTAAGCAATCTGGTTACCTCTAACTCCATCCTGAAAACCTGTGCATCACAAGTACAGGTACTTAGAAAGCTGCACTATCAAGAAACAGAGACAAGCAGAAAATTGCCCACAAGACAGCTCTTAATATACAGGTATTTTTTATCCTGGGATCATTTCTTCATTTCATATACGTGAGCCAGCAATATTATGTAATTTCCTAGCTAGATAATTAAGGGAATAAAAATGCCCCTTCCCCAAACTTATAATCCGAGTTCAATTAAAGCCTGACCTTAGAAAAGACCCTTAGGTATACTGTCCTATGTATTCTCCATGGACCAGTCTTCAACTTCATGTGCTAGCAAGTGTTGTCTTCATCCTCTTTTTCTCTGAGTCTCCATTTCTTATTGTTCAAGAAGGCAGGAAATCAGGATGCATTTTAAACACATATATGAAACAAGATGCCAGTAAGAGAGTTCAGAGACAGAGAGTGAAATCAAACCACACAAGCACAGACAGCAGAATTTGCTGTCAAAAAGCCTGATGTTAGAGGGAACCAAAGATTTGTCCATATCTGGGTTCTCTGGTATAATATTTCACCTTTTCTGTATAATGCTATTTTTTCTGGGCAGAAAGTGAAGATCTACTATTCCTACAGGCAGTAAAACAAGTATTTAAAAAATCCAGAAATAAAAAGTTCATGGTCAGAATAGACACATTTTCAAATTTCCAAGAGAGATGGAAATTGAAATAAAATAACTTTCATTGTCAATTTATAATTCCTTTCTGGCAACATGAGGGATGCCTAGGGAATTCAGAGAAGCTAACAAAACTATAATATTCATACTATATTTAAAAATGGATCAAGGCTAAAAATCATCTCAGTATTGTGCAATCTTTCATCCTAATGCAGCATAGCAGCTAAGAACTATTATTTCTTTATAAATGCCATCTTAACTTAAGTCAAGAAGGAAGCTTTCTACGTGATTAAAAGGGGAGCTGTTTGGAGAGAGCACACCTGAAGCAGTGGAGAAAGCTGTTAAATAACATGGCTGCTGAAGAATAGAAGGTATCAACCATTTCAGAGGTTTAAGTGCTGTAAGTAGCAGAACAATTTTTTGGTTTTTTTTAAGCATAAGGTGTAAGACCTCAGTGAATAAAATGAGATTTCCCCCTCTCTCTTCCTAATTGCAAAGGGGGATTATGTACAGAGGACAAATTTATGGCTGCTAACTAGGCAGGGAGAGAAAATTTGGGATTTATATTGGAAGGGTCATTTGATAAGTGCTTATTGAGCCTACTTGTATCTTTGGCATTCCAGTTCTCAATATTTAAACTGACTGTTAGCACTTGTATCCACAGTTACCTTATCCTTCCTCATCTGACACCTGGGCAAATACCTTGGCTTTTATACTTCAAAACTTTCCTCTAGCTCTGGTCTTTGGATGAAGAATTGTTATAATAGTAAAAAAAAAAATTGTCAGAAACACAAAACAGGTTTGGCACATCTTGTAAAGTTAGTCCCTTGTTGTTCATATCAATAATGTTAAATCATTCAGTTCAGTAAAATATTGCTTAAGATAATATTAATGTCTGAAACATGAGATTTCAGTTGAACCATGAGTTGTATGCACAGCACCTGTGTATATTCTTAGTTTCATCAGTACTAGCCAGTCTAAAAGAAGCAGAGTGTATTGTTGCATGGAGATTTTAACCTGTATGCACAGTAATTGGAGTTTAATTAGGGACAGCAAAAAACAAAACAAACCAAAACCAAAAATGTGATCCACAGTGAATAAAATGTTTGAAATGCTTAATGTAGTGTTTTAAAGTCTACACAAGTAAATTATTTGGAGAGTAAAGCAGCATTTGTATTGCTTTCCTGAAAATACAAGCCAGTCAGGAACAGACTGAAAAAAAAAGCAAATATGAATTTCATTGTGTAATCTTGTATTTAGATGAATAAAAGCTTGTGGTTAAATCAATCAATCAGACTTATGTAGAATAAAATCATAGTTAAGACAAAGCAGTTTTGCTTTGTCTGCACTGGGGTTTTACCTTACTTTCAGCAGTGGCAGAATGTCTTTTTTTTTCCCATTAGAAGTCAAGAACATAAAATTTTCTTAGAACTCAACCTGTGCCTAGACTCACATGTAAAACACTCTGGTAAAGTTTTTGAAGGTGACTTCTGATGCACAGCGCTCAGCTTCTGAAGAATTACGACAAAAGTGTTTCTGACAGAATATATTCATTTTTAATTGTGTAAAGTTATCACCTGAAGTGTTATTCTTTTATCTCTTCTAACCCAGTTTCAACCCAGTTTCTGCAACTCAAATGCAAGCGAGAAGCACGTCTGGGTGTACAAGTACTTTAGAGTGACAATACAATCCTAAAGTGCCAGAAGAACAGTGCTAGAGAAGTGTAAATCACTGCTCAATGAGATGAGAAAGCAGTGCGGGGGTCTCGTCGTTGTTTCAAACAATCATTGGGTAATGGTTGCAAAGCAACCCTAGAAAAATAAAGGCAAGTTTTATTTTTAACTGTTAGTTCTTTCAACTCCCAGTACACTCCATTAGTAAAGAAAGCTATGATTGAAGACTGTATGAAAAAGCATATGAATATGAGGGATGAATCAAGGTTGCACAGGTACTACAATTCTCCCATTCTTCATTTAATTATAGAATTATGGGAGAGAACTTCAAGATCATCAAGGCAATGGCTCACCTAGAGCTCAAAATCCCACCACTACCACACCTCTAAGCACCACGTGTCTTTTAAATACCTCCAGGGATGGTAACTCCACCATCTTCCTGGGCAGTCTGTTCCAATGCCTGATAACCCTTCACAGAATTATTAAGGTTGGAAAAACTCTCTAAGATCATCAAGTCCGACTGTCAACCCAGCAGCACCATGTCCACTAAACCATGTCCTGAAGTGGCCAGTGGGGCAAGGGAGGGGATTCTCCCCCTTTACTCTGTTCCCCTGAGACTCCACCTGGAGTACTGTGTGTAGTGCTGGAGCCCCCAGCACAGGAAGGACATCAAACTGTTGGAGAGAGTTCAGAGGAGGCCACGAAGATGCTCAGAGGGCTGCAGCAGTTCTGCTATGAGGACAGGCTCAGAGAGTTGGGGCTCTGCAGCCTGGAGAAGAGAAGGCTTCCAGGAGACCTTATAGTAGCCTTCCAATATCTGAAGGGGGCCTACAGGAGGGCTGGAAAGGGACTATTTACAAGGTCTTGTAATGATAGGATGAGGAGTAATGGGTTTAAACTGGCAGAGGGGAGGTTTAAACTGGATGTCAGGAAGAAGTTCCTTCCAGTGAGGGTTTTTGAGGCACAGGCACAGGTTCCCCAGGGAGGTCGTGGCTGCTCCCTCCCTGGAGGTGTTCAAGGCCAAATTGGACAAGGCCTTGAGCAACCTGTACTAGTGGGAGGTGTCCCTGCCTGTGGCAGGGGGTTGGAACTGGATGAGCTTTGAGGTTCCTTCCAACCTAAACCATTCTATGGTTCTATGACTCTAAGTGCCACATCTATGCATTTTTTAACATCTCCAGGGATGGTGACTCCACCATCTTCCTAGGCAACCTGTTCAACCTGTTCCAACACCTGATTATTCCTGTGAGGATTTTTTTTCTTAATATCCAACCTGAACTTCCCTTGCTGCAACTTGAGGCTGTTTCCTCTTGTCCTGCCACTTTTCACATGTGAGAAGAGACAGAACTCCCCCCCACACACACTCACTCCAACCTCCTTTGAGGCCATTGCAAGGTTTGACAAGGTGTCCCCTCAGCTCCCTCTTCAGAAGAGAGAATGATTCCAGTTCCCTCAGCTGTTCCTCACAAGGTTTATGCTCAAGGGTTTCACCAGCCTGGTTGCTATTCTCTGGATGTGCTCCAGCAGTGCAATGTACTTGTAGTGAGGGGCCCAAAACCAAACACAATACTCAAGGTGTGGCAGTTGCTGAGCACATGGAATTTTTCACCTTTTTGTGCGAGCGTTTATGTGTGCACGCAGGAGTGTACACATACACGCAGGAGGGCAGCACATTGCGATGGGTAGGGACGATGAGCAGCACGCTGAGAAAGGCTTCATGGGTTCCATTGCTTCTGTCATTCTTCAAGGTTAAAACTGAGCTGGGGTGTTGGGACCACAAAAAATATAGGGGCATGCTGTGTGGGAGAAGGAAACATTTCCACCAATGTGTGGGAAAACAGAATATACCTAAACTGAAGAACAGAATGTTCAGGTGCCCAGGAAATTTAGAAGCACTTGGGCAGACTGTACCAGCAATGGCTTCCTTGCATGGCAGTTCTGCTACGTCATTCTACAACAGCTTTTAAAGGGTAGCTGTAGTTTTACCAGCAAAATTAAGCTTATCTCCCTTGTCAACATTTTAATTATTCTTGAAGGAAGGAAATCTTCTCATGGAGATGATGAGGGGTACAATGTGTTATAGAACGCATCTGTTTCTTTACTGGTTTCCCTTAAACACTTTGTTCATCTTTCAACTGCACACTTCCTTTAGGCTTATTTTTTTACTACTACATCCCATTGCAACATTCTGTTCACTTCCCCATTTCTCCCCCACCAGTGTCAGTACTGATGGCAGTAACTATCTGCTGCTGTTGGTAATAAAATCTCCATACACTACCATTGTGATTAAGGCATTAGCTGTACATTGAAGTGTTGTAGACTAAGAGGTCAGGAGACTGGAAATCTATACTGGGCATGGATCCTGTGATCTGAAATACATACTGGTAACTAGATTTGTGTTTAATTTGTACTCTAATAATTCATTCCTTCTCCAGATCTCAGAGATGATTTGATAAATGATCTAGTGTTTCCTATTCATCAAACATCACCTAGTCTTGATGGTTCAGATATTTTAATTAACTGAGTTCTCTTTTATCTTCTTGCAGTATGATTGCTCTCTCTCTCTCTCTCTCTCTCTCTCTCTCTCTCTCTCTCTCTCTCTCTCCCTTTCTCTCTAATGTAGCAGTGGTCTTCATTCACACAGTATTTCGCTAATCCTTATACTTCATTCTTTGCTAAAGCTAAAATGAGTTTCAGTGGTCATAACTTTATAATATTTCTTTTACCTTTAGCCTATTGATAACAACCTTTTCTGAATATATTCTACTAATGTAGTTAATGAAATGCCATTTTCTTTTCTAATTTTTTCTCTTTATGTATTTTGGTTATCTATTTTCTCATTATGCATTCTCTCTTTTCTTTATATTAGATTGTTTCAACATTTTGTGTTTTTTTTTTTTAGTCTGCATTAAGACTTGTTCTATAACTACCTGAGCTTTTCTTACACCACCCAGCCTTCCTCATAATGGATAACATGTCCAAGATTCTTGTATTTATTTCCATTTGTGTGTTAGTTCCCATTAATCCTTACCTGATAACTCCTTTGGAATCCCATAGTGTAATTATCTGTAATCAAGCTGTGCCCTTCAAACATCTTTAACTTAGTCAGAGGAGTCTGTCATTGTTTGAGATTGATTTGCCTACAGCTCCAGATTCCATTTAATTGTTTTCTGTTGGAGAACGTTGCTGTTAAACCGTAGTATACACAACTGTATACTGTGTTCCTTTCAAAATTAATTTTCTGGAGGTTTTTTTGGTGTTTTGGTTTTGTTTTGTTTTTAAATGTTATTAAGAAATATTCCCACATGAAATAGCTAAAAATAAACTGTAGCTTTCTATTGCATACTGACCACTGTTGTTAAGGATACCTTTGCCTTCTGTTGCACTATTTACCTGCAATGTAAGTGTAATTATAAGCTGATTACACAGCATGTCAGGGGTTGGAAGGGACCCAAAGAGATCATCAAGTCAAACATTCCTGCCAGAGCAGGACCATATAATCTAGCTCAGTTCACAGGGCAACACTTCCAGACAGGCCTCAAAAGTCTCTAGAGAAGGAGGCTACACAGCCTCTCTGGGGAGCTTGTGCCAGTGCTCTGCGACCCTTAGAGTAAAGAAGTTCCCCCTTGTGTTGAGGTGGAACCTCCTGTGCTGCAGCTTACATCCATTGCTCCTTGCCCTATCACATGGAGCAAGTGAGCAGAGCCTGTCCCCTCCCCTGACACCCAGGAAGGTATTTATAAACATTTCTTAAATCCCCTCTCAGTCTCTTCTTCAGACCAAAAATCCCCAGGTCCCTCAGCCTCTCCTCATAAGGCAAGGCTCCAGTCCCCTAACCATCCTCGTAGCCCTCTGCTGGACCCTCTGTCCTTTGAAAATTCAGGTTTTCACTTTGAAAAAACTCAGATTTTCCACCTCTCTTAACCTTTAAACTGCCTGCTGCTTTTAAGGACTTAAATATTGACATGTTTTCCATGGCTTGCATTGCTTATGAAGAACAGCATTTACACTTCATTCTATAAATGAACATGTCTGCTCCTCAATTTCTAATTGATAACAAATCTAACCTTTCTAATTCTTGCTCTTTTTGGTAACCAAATCAGCCAGATTTGTTTTTTTTTTTTGGCATTAAATAAATATATAGTGAGAACATTGTAGCAACATCATATCTCTTCTGGTTATTAAAATGTCATGCTTTATTCTGATTAACAGAATTTTCATCTGCTCTATAACCAAACTTTAAGACTAAATATTTGCAACTGGTTTCTCATAAAACTGTATTTAGGGCCAATAGATAATTTCTCACATATGTGGTCTCAGAATACACTTCATCACTGTGTTTATACACCAGGCCAGTCTCTGCACTAGGCAGGCTTTTAGCTTGAGCACAACATTTAACATTAGCATTTAACATATTGTTAGAACAGATGGGACTAATTCCAGACCTCAGTTACCATGCTTACAGATATGTACCATGAAATAGCTTCAGTTTTAGTGGTGAGTGTACGTGCAATGGCTTTCACAGTCTGGATTTGGCCCTATGCTATTAGTGGGGGTAAGACTGAGCCCAAAACATTGGTATGTACACTGGACAAGCTCTTCTCTCAGACTGCTGTAGACTGAGCTTCCCAAAGAGGCACATATACACCAAAGGTAACTAGCCTGAAAGCAGAGGTGAATGGAAGAACATTCTATCACTTATAGTGGCACCTGGATTGTCTAGAATGTGTGTAGCCTGAAGTCCTATCTGTGTGCCTTGTACAACCTTCCATGGCACAACATTTACAGATGGCCAAATATTCCAGAACAACCAGAGAAACCCTCATCTAAAGGTTAACTTAACAGAACTTAGCAGACAGTCATATGACCCATCTCTGATTATACCTTCAAGACACAACTGTTGAGATAAGTTTAGATGAAAACACTCCCTCTGACTCTGAAGGAATCCAGCATACCCAGGATGTCTTAATGAAGTCAACAGTCTGTTTGGAGATGAGTTCTTGTTTTTCTTTCCTCTGTTGAGCAATCACTACTGCCAAAATTTTCATTAAGCCCTCTGTCAGCTGCAGGACCAGTCACCAGCCTGCAATACCTGTGTTTGTCATGTTACATATGTAGATATGTAAATATGGAGCACAATCCTCTTAAATCCCTTTCCAAGCAGGAATGAGTACTGCCTCTCCAGACCTCACACAGGATGAGAAAGAATAATTTGAGACCTCAAGACAGAAAGACAATTTAAGGTTATTACTTACACATGTAATATTGAGGAGTACACCAATAAACTCTTCTGTCTCTTGACCAGTTTGAGGAATACCATGACAGAAGCATTAACTGGAGCATGTGAAATGGGATTATTTGTTAGACTTTTAGGTGTTGCAGGATGATAGATATGACCTTAATGTGGCACCTATCTGAGCTTTAATTTGCAGGTTTTGTACTAAGAATCCCTACTAGGACGAAAAAGAAAATCTTGAAGCCTCAGGGCTGTATGTTCTGAGGGAAGGACAAAAAGCTTTAACAAAAATACTTTATGTTTCTTTTTTGGTGAACCCTGGATGAATTCTAGCCCAAACTGAACCATCATAATTTTTGTGTCAACATGATAGCTATAGGGAAGACTGAGTTAAAAAAAAAAAAATCAATACAGCCTAGATAGTGATTCAGCTGACCAGATGAATCTACTTTAATCTATCCTAAAGTAAGCACCTCAGTGGTTATCCAAGCAGTCAGATAAACTGCATTCTATGCTCCATTGGTTTTAATGGCCACAGAAATTAATTCAGAGCCACTTGAGGTGCTGCAAAATTGCCTGAAGTCCAACTGAAGCTCCAGATAGGTGTGGGTTTTCCATAGATCCTGTATCATACATCCCAGGCCCACTCTGATGCCTCTGACATTTTTAGTGATTCCCATACACAGACAACAGAACTGAGTCCTAAACATCTCACATATAGAAGTCTGCATTTGAATTTTACCTCTGCCCCACTCTTTCCTTGCCTACTAGGTTGGACTAAGGGAAGAACTGGCTTGCCTCAGGAGCCATGCTTGTAGAAGATTGCCAAGGTGAAGGAGAGGAAGGTTCAGAAGACAGCAGAGAGATGAAGAGCAACTTTGCTCAGGAAAGAAGCCAGGGTCACACTGAGAGGAGTTCCACAGTTTAGTGTCAAGTTCTGTAGATCTGCCATGAAACTGAAAGCAAGTCCTGGGGCTTGCAAGTGAAGTTCAGGCAAGGGAACTGAAACTCCTATCTTAGATACACAGAAAATCTTAAACCACAGGTTATTCCAGCATCAGTGAGACTCATATTCCTCCTATTCTGCTAAAAATGTGGCTTGATGCATTTCACTTAATGCCATTTTTAAGGTTGCCTTAAGCAGTTATTTTTTTATTAAAAAAAAAAATTATTATTGTATAAACTGCACACAGACAGTGCTATGTAAATCTTCCTACCCTTCAGATGACACATGGGTGCCCTAGTGAGTGTCTGCATTATGGGTCTGCAGAGCTCGGAGCATGAATGTTGTGAAGGTTGATCTGCTCTCCTAAGCACATTAGGAGCTGACTTCTGAAAGTCATTGAAGGCACTACAGGCTAGAACCCTTGTCAAACACTGGCCTCTTTTCCATCATCTGCAGCATGGCTAATTTAAGAAAAGTGTTGGCAGACTGAGTCACTCTTTCAAAATTTCATCTAATGCCCAAATTATCAATCTCTGCACCGGAAATTTTTGGAATAAAGCTGTGGTGGTCTCTGCAAGTGCAGGACTTGGAGCCAGTGCACAAAGACAATTTATTTCAGGTGTATTTTACTCTGAAGAAATAAAATTGTTTCTGTCCTTTATACTTGATACAGAGCTCAAAATCCTCCAGAGAGATTAAAGGCAAGAAGAATTACTGGGTATTCTAGGACAGCAAATCCCAGGAATGACACCTGAGAGAGGACAGACTCCAGATAAACTTCAGCTGACTAATAAGCCTTCAGACCTAGTGAAAAATTGAAGAAATAAAGGGCGAGAGGAAGGGAGAAAGAAAACTCAAAACTTAACTCAAAACTAAATTCAACCCAGGCAGCAAAAGGCAGTTGAGAAGGTAGTCCATACCTAACCCTGTGAAACCAAGTAAATACATATGCAGGCAAGTTCACAGGATGAATACAAATAGATGAAATTACTGGAAATACACATGCAGCTAAGATAGCAGGTGGAAACTTCAGACATCTGTGTTCAACTCCTAGCCATGTCACAAACTCTGTGTGACCTAAAAGGTTTAAGACTTATTTCAGAGCCATCTGAGATGCTTGTTGGTAACCAGCTGATAATTCTGAAGGGTCTAGCTGCTTTTGATCCTCAGTACTATGTATCAGTCCTCTCTGGATATCTTGGATCTGCTGCAGACTCAGTTGGTACTAGATGCCTATGTTTAAGTAAATGAATCGATCTGTTAGACATTATGTTAGTAATGATTTTATGAGCTAATGTCCCTTACCTCAAATGTATAAGCAGTATTAAATTCCAGCCCTGCAGCCACTCTATGCCTCAGTTTCCCAACATTGAAAAGGAGAGAGTATAAAAAAATAAAATACATAAGCAATAAAAATCTAAAAACTAAATCTTCAGGTAATGCAAGTCACTTAATACTTGAAAGAGTAGAGGTACATGCCTGTAAGTTCCCAGCAGCAGGTCTAGTGTCTAATGCCATTTCAGATTATTAGCTGTTACTAGTGAACAACTGTACTGGTTTGAGGTTTTGACATTTTGGAATGTCAAAAAATCTAATAGAACACTTCACAATTTTCTGTTAACTCATTTTAATTGCCTGGTCCCTGTTTGTCTCATACAGCGTTTCATAAATCTTTTAAAGGGACACTACTTTCATCAAATTGCAATACTAAGTAAGTAACAAAACTTCAGAATATCTTAAATGATTAGAACAACCTATAAATAGTCATACACAGTCCTTAATCAAAACTAGTCCCCACTGGGCAGTGATTTGATTGAATGCTTTCATCTCTCTGAATCCAGAATAGAGTCTTTGATGAAGCTCTGGAGTTGCAGAATGCTGCATGCAAGAATCTATTGACCTGGAACATTTGTATATTTTCATCTCTTTCTCTGCAAATTATTTTATTATTTTTTTTCTTAACATATGAAGTTATGCAGGCCTGAAGTCTGCATAAAGCTTGTCCCAGGGATATCCATGGGACTTGTTCATCAAAAAGCTGTTCACTGATTCATTAGGTTTCCTTACTGTTTATATCTAGTTCATGTGCTGTAATTTATCACTGAGCTAACTGTTCTCTTGCACTTCAAAATTAGTTTGACTGCAAAATATCCTTCCCATTATGAAAGTGCAGCATCATCTGCATCTTCAAATATAGATATTAGCTCTGCATAAAGTCACTACTCATTTTTACATCTGAAGGACACTGCAGCCTTTTACGCAGCAAATGATCAAAGTTAATAAGGACTACACATATAAATACGTATACAAAAATATTCAGGCATGATTCCACTCTAACAAGCACACATGAACCAAGTTCTGGGACTGAACCTGCTTTGGGCCTACTAACTATTGTGCAAGTGTCATTCCTGGATGGAATTAATTGTAGGTAGGAATTGCAGTTGCTATGTGCGCAAATATGCTGTAAGTAAAAATAAAGCAGTGCGTGAAAATGCCACTCACTCTTTAATGCTATGTTTCAGGATCTTTTTAAAGCAAATATATCAATAACTATGGAAAAATATTCATACTGTAAAACTAAGAGGAAAGAGGCTGTTTCTTACTATGGACTCCACACACTTCAGGTAACAGAAACAAATCTGTCTAGTTCTAAGCACAGTCTAGTGAATAACTTTCCTAATGCCCAAGGGGGACTAAACACAAGGATTTAATTTCTGTGACCTAATGAATGACTAACCATAAAATCTTTTTCTCTGAAAAACACCTTTTTATTAAAATGCTAATTTAATTAATAGAATTTTGCTGCTGAGAATAGTATAAATGTATTTGTTCTCAGATGTATGTTAGTCCATGGGCATTAATTATATCATTGTGATATTCCCTCTCCTGTTCTGAACATCTAGTAAGACCTGTACTACTAAATCATACTTAATAGAAGTGTGATGGTTGTTGCTTAGGCAACAGAATGAATAAATGCAGGTCAGAATGTGCTTCCAGAAAAACAAAAGCAGGGATATGGTACAGAAGGAAGAACAAATATGTCTAACTGATTTTACTGCATTGAAATATTAGAGTTCTTCAATGCAAAGTAGCTAACCCATTGGTAACATGCAATTTAATGGGCTTGTAAAATATAGCTTAATGTGTAAAGGACTTTAATAAAGGCAAAAGCAGTTTTCTCATATTAAGGAAGATTACAGCACATTTAATTTTAGAGCCATCTGAATTTTTCTCTTTGCATAGCTGATTTTTCTTTCTCTTTTTCCTATATGCTTCCATGTCTAATTTTCTCTTTAATATTTTTGAATGGAATGGAAAATATATTTTAAAACCCATCAAATTAAATTTTCAGAAGATGCTTTGATTACATAATGCTGATATAGTAAAAAGAATAATTTTTTTTAAAAATGGTGTTTTCTGATAATTTTTCTTTCCAAACCAATTGGTTCTACTTCCAACAAAACATGGGGACTATTCAATTTCTGGTGCAAATAAAAGCTGAAATATGTAACAACATGATGAGCAGTGTGAAATCAATAAATTAGGAACTACTAAATTACTAAAATTAGACATTTTTTATCATTAGGCCATTTTCCAGCTTTTTCCTTAATCACTACATTTAAGAGCCTGATGTTCCATTCACACATGGATGCTATCCCAACTAATATTAAGAGCAATTATGTATTTTACCCCTGAAATATATTTAAAAACACTGCAGAAAAGGCTTAAATGAAAATGACAGCAGAACAGGAGCTAACACACAAGTATGCAGGCATAACTTAAGCTGCCTGATGCAGGGAAGTTTGATTCGTGTACTGAATAACATAATCTTGCATATCATTTGTATGTTTACGTAAGTATATCAATAAGACACATAGGAATGTAAAGTCTCAATTTCCCCTGAATGCGATTTGGGTCCTTTCACTGCCAGGAGACAACTGGAAAGCCCTTAGGGCAGTTTCTTTAGCTGTTCATCATTAACCTGTGGTAGGTGTACCCCCTGCATTTGTTATGCCACCCACAGCCTCCTGTGAACGATTTCCTTCTGTAATGGTTTTAAGACTAAATGATCACCTAATTATGTAACTAATGCTTCAACATATATAAGAATATGTAGTTACATGTCGGGGAACTGTATCTTGAAACACATTTTGGAATGGATTTATTTTACATTGCTGAGCTGACAGCACATCCTCACAGCTCTGTTTTCAAGACTACTTAAAGGTAAAGATCCTAATGACTTTTACTGATAAAAGCAAGAGCTCATATGGCAGCCATGTAAAAACAGGAAGAAACCTCTATACTGTTACAATGTGGAAATGGCAGAAGATCTGTGCCTTATTTTTCTGATCAGCAAACTAGGGGCATATAATAATACTGGCAAAAATAAATCAAATAGGAAAAACACAACTCTTGAGAATTTTATAGCTGTAATATTGATGCTGTTTCACTTCTGGTTTTTGTATGCCAGGTATAAGTTATGAAAAGTTAGAATTGTTCCAAGATATATGTGGTTGCTAAAAATATCTCGGAAAGGGGGCGATTGCTTATATTTTAAGCTTTGATATTTCATAAGAAATGTAGTCAGGGTTTTTGTAAGAGGTTCAAGTAGTGAGAATGTTGAAGCAGGTAGAAAATTTTATGATGACCTTACAAGGAAGCTTCTCTCTTTACTGTCAATATTCATCTGAATGGAAAGTTTGTGCATGAGAGTTCTGTTACTTTACACCACATGGTAATACTGTAAAGCCTGAAACACTCCAGTTTTTATTTTATTCATATGTCCCTGATAAATCCCTAGTTAAAACATGAAAATGGAGCTATCAAAAAGGAATACACTACTTTTCAACACAGGGCAGAAGTTTCAACAAGTGAATCCCATAGCCTCATTATCTAAGATGCAATAACATTTAATTGAGACATCCAGAACTCCCTGCACAAAGAGCACATTTCCTTAAATAATTTGCTGCCATTGAAATACCTCATAATGTAAGAATGGCATTGCATGCTGTTTAATTGTTACAAAGCTCATATTGTTCAAATCAAAGCAATAATGTGATGCACTGCAAGTAGGGGTGTTTACAGCTTTTCCATACCGTGAACATCCTGCAATGGGTTAAAAGTACTGTGCATCTTTCTTTTTCAGTCTGATGACTGATGAGGGAAAGAAAAAACCTAAATATTCAGTTTTCCCTTTACCATATTTCTGGCTAGAATATTTTGTAACATGTACAGTTTGGAAGTTACACGAGGACAGTTTATATATTAATTTAGCTAGACACAGAGAAGTGAAACACTAAGCAGCTCCTCTTCGTGCAATGCAGAACAGCTCTAAGGTTTTTATGAGNAAAAAAAAAAAAAAAAAAAAAAGGCAGCTACAGTGTATATATACACAGCTATGCACAGAAGATTTCTTACCATAAATTGCACATTGTCAAATCCATTTGCCAGCAAGTGGTTTTCATACTGAGGTAGCCCAATATTTTCCAACCATTGTCCCACTGTCTGGACAGGGCATCGGGGTCCTGTAGGAGGGTGAAGAGGGAGGCGTTTAAGCAACGAATAACCATCCACGGGATAATAGCGGTAGTCCTGGGCTGAGAGGTGGCATTGCCACATTGTGTTCCTGGGAAAGTTGGTATCAAAGGAGCCCGCCAGCTTGACAGATTAATGTTTTCAGCAAGCAGAGAAGTCAGAAGTAAAACATAGTTTACAGGGCAGTATACAGCGTAAGATCTGATCCTAGCTCTACATTTCTTAGTTATTAATCTTTACTACAGACCAGTACGTCATACAGGAGGGGAAAAAAAAAAAAGAAGCAAGCATATCAAGCTGTCAGCTAAGCTGTTCTCCGTTATATGTGATTGTTGGAATACTCCACAATGAGCAATGCACTGCCAGCAGCAAGAATTCTTTTTTATCAAGTACTCCTACACTCATCAGTATGCAGCTCCATGCTTCTTGCTCCCCCTCGCTCGCTCCCCTTCATTACCCAGCCTAGGCTACACCTCGCATTTTCAATAATAGCCATCAGATAAGGCAGATTTTTTTTTTTTGTCTGCAAGCTGTAAGCCTGCTGCTGCTGCTTCCTCCTACACACCCATCCAAGCGTCAATCTTGAATGATGAGAGCAGTCAAAACAAATGCAGAAAATAGCAAGATTCAAAAGCAACCCAGAGCACTTAAATCTGAATAGAATCTTCATACCAGTTACGCTTTGCATATCTGTTTGTTGTAGGTTTTTTTACGTTTCACAAGACATTAAGAAGCAGCCTATGGCAGGGTTTACTATGTCTTCCCCTTTCCCTTTTTAATATAAAAGAGGTGGTGGTCTGTATTTCTGCTTATATAACAGCAAACCCCTTTAATGAATCAATAATGAACACATTTCACAGATTCTCTCCTGTAGCACAGCAAAAGACATCAACGGCACAACAATTTCAGTCAAAGTAATTAGATTATCTGCATGAATTCTTCAACCATAAAACATCTTAAGACGCAAGAAAACCTTCGTGCCAACATATAATAATTCAACTTGAAAAGGTCACCATTTCAAATTCATAATTAAAAGAATATTTTTACCCAATAAAATTTTAAGTTTATGTCCTTTTCTTACAGAAATTGTAACAGGCAGACATAGTAGCTTTACGTGATTTTGACCATACATTTTATCAATTATAGCTGGAGGAAAAAAAAAATTAATAGAATGTGATGAATCTAAAATGAAAGCAAAGTTCATTTCCTGCACGAGAAGTCAAATATTTCACAATGTATTTCCATCAAGCTTCCATTTTTGAGACAATTTCTCTCAAGGTGGAAATATTTGACAACTTTGTTCTGAGAGCAATGTTTACTAAACTTTTGCTTTTCATAAGAGGACTTAGTTAAAAAGCATGAGCTGGTTATATTCAGTGTATTCAATACACAATTCTAAGAAGAATCCTGTCCAGTACAACTTTATTTATTGAACATATTCATTCCTTCCCTGCTCCCTTCCCCCCCCAGTTGTGAATCTCAAGCAATGACGATCTCTATGGAGGAATAACTCCAAAATAAGGAAATTACAGATATCTCTTCAGGGCATTACTTGGAATTAATACTATGGCAGAAAAATGTTTCATAGAAATCCAAACTTGCAGTCTGACCAACACGTTACAACACAAAGCCTTTGGAAATGACAAACAGTGGTTCCCTGAGCAGCTGCAGAACACACTCTAAACTTAGCTGCATATTTAACAATATTGTCAGAGTTTCAACTCCAATGTGACTAGTCATTGGACTAAAATTGCACTTTGATACTGCTGCTTGGATTTGTGGAACATCTCGTTGGTCATAGCTCATCACTCATCCAAACTGAAGTCCATAATGACATTATAGAATTACTGTGGTTGAGACATAGAAGATCTTTTATGCAACTGGAAAGCTGCCTAAGATAGGCCTGTTCTGAAAGCTTACATTGCTCCAGGTCTTCTTACTGATTTGATATGTTACTGCATGAAGTATGAAAGGTTCACCAGATCTCTCAAAAAAATGCCGAAGGCTTATCATGAGTTGGTAAACCTGTAACTGCTGAAGAAACTTGGAGGAGTTTCCTCAAGTATTTAGTAGCAATGGCATCTGAATATATGGAATGTAGAGCATATATTTTTGGTAAGAGTACAGTGTGCACAAATAGCTAAATATACTTCAGGTTAGCAGATAATTTTTTTGTTTGTTTTGTCTGTTTGTTTTTTTCTCAGAAAAAAACAGATATACAAAACTGATAGGGATCCAAGGATTCATGGAATCATGGAGAAACAAATGCATTGATGAACACTTTTCTGTAAATCTTTCCTATTTTGCCACTTTATTTTTCTTTCTACTGTGAATCAATATCTTTGTACATAGCCACAGCATAATCCCCTCCAGGGTTGTGCTCAGTCAGTAGCAAGACTGTAAGGAGGAGGGTAGGCTATGTTGAGTTGAAATACAGTGGACTTCCCTTGGGTTAGGAAAGGCTGGGTAAGATCTTCAGAGAATAAATTGAGAACAGAATTATCTGAAGGAAGATGAGAATTTATTCCTTGCTGAATTGGTCTTAGTTGGTTGAGAAAGCTTGAATCTCTTTGAAAAAAATCTTCTGACTTTGTCTTCCCCTTTCCCTCATAAAAACCAGTATCAGAAAGAGACCCAAGGAAGCATAATCCCACTCTTTGAAGGCATTATGCATGACTGGCTCCTGTACTTCTCATACATGCACAGACACAAATGTCTCTGCATCTCGTGTCCCCTCCACCCCCCCAAAATGTTCTGCTCACAATAAAGCAAAGCAAATAATCAGCATACCAGTTTCATGGTCAAACTGTTTCTTCCTAAATCTTACTATAAACAGCATGGAAGATATGCTGCCAGCGATAAGAAGTGCTTGGCTCAATGCCTAGCAACAGCGTAGGCAAAATTCAGTTTTAGTGTGGCTCCTCAGACACATTTCCTCACGTGGCTGTTAGTACTGTGTCTAACTATCCCTGTGGCCCCAGCACAGGATGATTACAGCACTGCTGGTCCCAGTACACACTCTCCTCCAGCTCTGGACTCTGCCACTGTAACTACACGTCTGAATCCATCAGTGCGACACAGAGTTGCTCAGTAAGGGGACAGGAAATATGGAGAAACACCAACAGCTTGCTACCATGTCCACATCCTCATTGATAAAATATCCTGTTATCCTTCCTTCTTCCACCAAAGGTGTTGATGAGGCAAAGACAAAGGAAGCACAGAACAGAGCCAGGAATGTGTGGATTAGGGTCGAGTCTTTCACTGTCAAAACTTGCAGCTCTTTAGATCTTCTCCTTCTCTGCCAGTCCAGAAGATTTCTCTCAAGGGCTGCTTTGACAGCTTCTCTGAGCCAACGCCAAGTGGAGCCTGGAGCAGGTGCTATTGCTTTCAGACTAAATTCTCTCTTCCCCTTTTGCTAGTCTATGAATCAGTGCCAGCCCTACCAGTGTGCTGCTGCAAAAGTGGCTACTTTGCTATGCCTAAAGCTGGTCCCGGTATTGTCAAACATCATACAGACTGCATGAGAGGGTCTTACCTGCAGCAGATTTACACACTATTGTGCTTTCCTATGATTTCAAAGGACACAAATCCCATGATAATCCTTCTGTGATACTACAATCACAAAAGAAGTTCCTATTCCCACATGGGAAAACTGACACATAAATCTCTTGCAGGACATCAGTACTTGGTTCCTTGTTCTCCAAGGCAATAGAAGCAGCACATCGAAGTGATGTTTGCAAGAAGAGATGCCATCTGGTATGCTATACGATAATTTCTACAAGACGTCTCGTTCCCAGTGAGAATATCTTTACTGTGGGGTTTGGAATTGACTGAGTCTGTGATATCACCAAGCACATGACTTCAAACATGTTGTAAGGCAGATTGGCTTAAATTGCAAAGGAATTACAGGTCTCCTCTATTTTATTGTCTCTAGTGTTAACAATGTTGATCTTTTTTTTTTTTTGGGGGGGGGGCGCATTTCTTTATTTTTCAAGTGAGGAAAAAAAAGAAATGTAGTGGTTATTTGTAGAAGCAGCATTTTCTGTGCCATCAAGAACACATTATAAACTATTTTCTTAGGTAAGCCAACACCTGTCAAATATTGATGAACACTTCTGGTGTTAAGGAATCAAAACCTGTAGAACTTTAATAGCTACTGATCAAGAAATTTCTGAGCAGAGACTACATCACAATATGAAATTATTAATATCTTAAGTTAGTTGGCAGACATTTTAGCAAAGCTGCAGAACAAGATATACAAGAGATGCAAGAGTAAGTACTGTGAACTTCAGGTTTTTATAGTTACCTAAAGCTTTCAGCCTTGTTCAACACTAAATGGTATATCACAGAAATCACAGAAACATCCAGGTTGGCAAAGCCCCTCAGGATCACTGAGTTCAAACTATAACCCTACTCTACAGGATTCACCTTAAACCATATCCCCAAACACCACATCCAAATAACCCTTAAACACATCCAGGCCGGGTGACTCCACCACCTCCCTGGGCAGCTCATTCCAGTGCCTGACCACTCACTCCATGAAAAACATTTTCCTAATGTCCAATCTGAACCTACTCAGCCTCAGCTTGAGGCCATTGCCCCTTGTTCTATCTTCAATTACCTCAATTTTCTTCTTTCTGTTTACGATATCAGCTGGATGAAAAAGTTATCTTTCTACATTACAAAAGAGCTTGTGATAGCGCAGTTAGCATAACAGAGTGTTCTAGTGAACAAACCAACCTAAAGACACAGATTCCTGGAGAGGAGACAAAAATAGCTAGGAACAGAATGTTGTATGAGAAAAAACTAGGCCTAACATCCAGCAGACCAATACAGTTAAAGAATGTTCACTACGGGAGAAGTACGGCAGGTCCCAAGAAGTGTGCAAGGGTCTGCTTTATCTTACGCATTTTCAGCCGTCTTGGGCTACTCAAACTGCTTAGAGTCTAGATCACCTTTTTCACAAAACTCTGAAGAACCTGAGTGCATTACATCAAATCTGTAACTTCTGCCTTGCACTTTGGATGGTGATGTCACTTTCGATGATCGTGTTTGGCAATGCTGAATGTTCTCCTGAAAGTACTTTTAGAGACCTTTTTCGTGGCATACACAGATACAAAAATCAATAGAAACAGCTTGAATTTAAATAACACTATCCAGTATCTATAATCTAAAGGTTACATTCCATTGCTTACGTGTGGCTCAGAACGCACAGAAATAATTCTCAGACCACAGCTACTGCAAGCTAATGGAACAACCCTCATTGACTGGCAAAATTATCCTCACAGCTCTTTTCTGATTCATAGACCGATATTTATTGTAACTCTACATAACCACAATGTAAGTATAATAACTGTATCCATAATAACTATACCTACAAAGTCAGTAGTCAAAGACAATTCCTTTCACTCGACAGATAATTTGTTAGCAGTGAACTGTACTTTGTGAAGCCCACTGGCCTTTCTATGAGTTTGTGTTTCTGACTGTTGATGTATTGGTTACCCAGGAACAGCACAGTTGAAGTATTCCATCATGAAACATATATTTATTACGGACACTTCAAAGTTAGGATATTTTTCATGTTCAGTTGATTGCTTTGGCTACTTTGATTTAGTTTCCTTCAGAACCCGTCCTGTTGAGTGAATGAGGGACAGATCTTAGTGGAAAATTAAAAGATCTGTTTTCTACGACACAGCCACTGGAGTAGGACTCAGGGTGCCTTGTTCTATTCAAGACTGTCATTACTGTGATGCTGAGGAACATATATACGGTATAGGGTAACATATATCACCATGCAGCAAGCTTTCTTGAGATGCAGTTTGTCTTTCTGATTTTGTATTTTAACAGAATGAATTTGAAGGACAATTTCTTTCTAAAGACGACAGAAAAATCTAATTTTATTACTTAGCATTATAATAGCCACAACTCCAGTCAGATGTATATCCTTGGCCTATAGGACAGAAATACAAAGTCCAACCTACCAAACTGCAAGAATTAGTTAAGAATAGACAGCTCTGTGACTGTGAGACCACAGGATCATCTGCATTAGATCATACCACAGCTTCATCTAGCTTCAGTCATTCACTGCCTTCACTGACAGCGGCTACTACCAGATGGTACTGAAGAGCAGAAGATGGGCAGGCACCCACCTTTGCTATCATTTCCCCAGTTTTCAGCCATTTATGGATTTTGGTGGTTGACAATATGCTGGGAGAAAGAGGGTTGGAGGGAGAGTTGGATTATCTTCCACTCTCCCTCTGTAACTCAGCTCCATGAGAAAGAGCAGGAAAGGGAATCAATGTCTCACTGGATTTTGGATGCCACCAAAAGGGTAAACAGGTTACTTTAGCTTTGTACTGCACTTAAGAAAGATACAGTTAGGATGTAATTAAAATTCAGCTGCTTTTTATCCCTTCGTCATGAGCACTGAAGGAGCTCCTAGTGCTGAAGGAAGTGTTGAGCAAGTGTTATGAATCCAAATCTCAGTGGACCCACATTATACTATGAAATTTGGCTAGTACAAGGACAAAGAGCTTTCAGTTGCCTGTCTTTTTTATTTTAGGAATCATATTCATATCCATGGGGTAAATGTGTACATCCTTATTCTGGCTTCAATGAGAGGTAATAAAATTTCCTGAAAAACTAGGGGTTAGGCTCTATGAGCAATCTCTGTACTTGCCTCAGGAACTTTTACAGACTAATAGTAACACTACTCTCACCATCTATGAGTAACACTTTCACTGTTTTTGTCTTGTAAGAAAAAAAAAACCTAGCTTGAAAATTTACATGACACCATCACCAATCAAAATATTTTATTTAGCTCAGTAAGGGTTGTAGTCAGTTTTAAAAACTAGTACACTAAGTGTACATCTACTAAGCTATTAAAATGTATACTACATAGTTTTGCTAGTAATATTATGGAAGTCCAACCTTTTATGTTATAATTCCTGGCACCAGAGACCCAAATCTGTGTAATTTCAAATTTGAGCAAATCTTTATACAACTCTACACTAAGCAACACTGGGCTAGCACATAAAGCAGAACTGGTTAATGAGAAATATTTGAAGAAACTCTTCAAAAATTATTTCAGAGAACACTTGAAGCACAGAAATATCTCAAGAAGTGAAATAAGTGGTAACCATAATTTCATAGATAACTGCTGCAAGGTCCTGTGGAGAGCACTGGAGACAAGCTGCCTGTACTGGCACTGCAGTGAACTATCCACATCTTTGTAATTATGAATCTTGAAAGTACACATGATTGAAGCTTAAAGATTTCTCCTAGGCTTATTGTAGGAATCATATTCAAACTGAGACAGCGTGGTACTTAGTTTTCTCTTTTCTTTTGCCTGAATAGTCTCAGGGCTCTCTTGCCCCAATGCACCAGATTTTAGAGTGATCTCCTCCTTTGAAAAGCTGATAAGGTGCATTCTCTTTTCTCTTTCCTGTTCTTTCTAGCTTAATTTTATAATTCCTTTTCTACACTCCCTATTTATCTCACTTCTACTTATTCTCCATGTAAATTATGATCATTTTCTCTTTTCTTATCCTTCATATGCAGCTACAATAATCTGTTGTTTTGTTTCACGTCTGCCTTTTTCCTTATGCTTTTTTTTCTTCCCTCCCACTCCCCCTTTCAATCCTTTTAAAACAGGTTAAAAAAAATTTAAATCAAAATTATTTAACTGCAACAAAAATATCCCCTGAGATTTGTCTGGAGTTGAGACTTGGTTGGATACAGGTATTTGAGGTAATTCTAACTTCAACATTTTTATAGATTAGATAGAGGACAGCATCTGCTGCATGCATTATCTCTTCAGTGTTAACCAGCAGCTAATTGTAAATACGATACTTTAAATCTCCTCTGGAAAAAGCATGTTGAAATGGGAGCCAGGCTAACTTGAAGCTCCTTACTGAAAAGTAACACTGAACTACCTTTCACCTTTTTTCCTCCTTGAACATTGAAAAATCTCAGAAAACAATGATATATAAATCAGACACAGTTTACCACATTTTGCTGATATAACATGATAACATTGTTATAATGAATTATAAACAGAAGTGTCATGGCTCTGAGGACAACAATGGACCTTCCTTTGCATGCCCAGTACCTTCCCAAGTCTCCCTCACCTTGCCCATGGCCCAGGAACCCATTTCAGCTCAGCCTGGGGCCATCCATCCGTGTCCCAGCAATGCTGCAACAGCGTCAGTCTCTAGTCCTGCATCAGCTCCTAACTGCTAGGATGGATGCTGGACCTACACTATAGATAGTTTGTCTCCTGGATGGGCCCCTCAGACACACACAGTGGCTTTTTTCCAGCTCTCTCTTCAGCCCTGCCTCCTGCATATACTACAGGTTACAGCCTTGTCTTCATTTCCATCTCTGACTCAACCTCCTTTTGCCCCTGCATAGGTCCCCTCAACAAACACAGGACCTGAGCCATCTCCCAGAGGCTTGTCCAAGGCAGTTAATGGAGCATGTTGCCAATACTTGTCCCTGCCCACTGGGTGCAGACCCCATAGAACTTCTCCCCACGGGTGAGGGCACAGCTCGCTGCCATTAGGGAACAATTAGCCATCTCTGTCCCTGAGGTCCTCAACAGGAATTGGCTTTATTACATAAAAACTCCATAACTACCTTCTGTAATATTTATCCTCTGCTAACACAGGCTCTGCAACACCAAAAGAAAACTACAGCATCTTTCAGTGAATAATAAAGATGTTACTTGAGTGGGTGGCATGCTGGCAATGCTCTGGCAACTCACTGGACTGTTTGCATATGGATGAGGTTATATAAACCCCATTCATCCCATCTAAGCTCCCTCATGCCGTTGCTCGACTCTCACTCTCCCACCTCTACAGCAGGAACTCTGAACTGGCATCTGCTAACCACAGGTAGAGCCTAGGATCCTGTTTCAGGAATCTGTGTTGATGCCTACAGACAATGCAAACAGTTCTCACAGCACTGTACTTAGCCCTGGCTGGGTTTTTGTTTTAAAAATCAGAATGATAGAAATGCAACTTCCCAAACAATTTTAATGAGCTCTACTCCAGGCATCAGTCCCTCCATTGCTCCTTTGTCAAGGCTAATGGATCTCAGCAAGAGCTCAAGTGGCCTAGAGGTACAGGTTAGATGAAAATGTACTCATGAGCAGACTGGTTTCACTAACATTTTGTCACATGTTAATGTGACAATTATTTCATCTTTGACAAACAAGATCAAAAGCAGAGATGGTTTAATGCACCTTCAGTTAGTCTCTTAAATTCTGGTCTAGAGCTCTTTAGCTACATTCCTTGCTCTTCACTGTTTGAAAACTTCCATGAATGTGGATTTTTGCTTGCATAAATTTGAGAAGAATGACTGGTTTCTATTTGAATGGCATATTCACATGCAAATAGGGGAATTTGTGTACCACCAAGATAATTTATTCTTTGGAATTACCCTCTATAAAACATTTCAAAGAGCCTACTAGAAAAGAGAAGTAGCAATAAGTAAGTGAGATGGCCCAGCACGTCCCATAAATAGAAAAACAAAGTCAGATTACAGACTTCATCAAAAAAGGAAAGATCAAAACTCACACATGAAGTCACGAATAATAAATGTACCTCAGAAATAGATATAACAACAATTCACAACTTTACACTAAATGCTATTATTGTCATTTAAGGAAAATTCATATTAGCAATCAATAATTAAACATCAGCCATCTCAGACTTGTAACAACAAATAAGGAGCTAAAGGTTGCAATGGATAGCAGTAGAGGAGCAGCTTGGGGAACTTAATTTGTGTCATGGTGATAAATAGGGGTGGTTAAGTAGGAAACAGCAAACAATTTTTGAAGGATTTGAAAGTATTCAAATACAGTATGATCCTGAATATAGAATCATAGAATGGTAAGGTTGGAAGGGACCTCAAGGATCATCTAGTTCCAACCCCCTGCCATAGGCAGGGACACCTCCATTGCCATACAGGGCAATGAAACATGAGAATAATGATTCTTGTGCAAGAAACATAAACTCAAGCTAACAGTCTGGGTCAGAAAGTAAAGGAATACACTTTAGTTAGTTTAATATTCTAAATTACTTCATTTTCTGTAGATGGAACTAAAACTAGAAACAATTATGTGTGCTACAAATTCTATAACAAACCAGAGTTTTAACTAGCATGGGATGTCCTTGTGATTACCAGAAATGTGAGCTTTCAAGGGTTCATATCTATTTAAACCCAAAGACTAGTAAATTAAGAAGGAAACATCAGTGAATCAAATGAACTTTCCAGAAACTGTTATTCATTCAATTTTAGTAGACTTAAATCTCTATTTAATCTATGAAAGATAAACTTCCATCATAGTCTCACTGGCCACAGCATCTCTAACCCCAACAAATTTGTAACAGTAATACTCATAACATCTCCTACAGAAGACCACCAAAGGTAGTGAACAAAGTGTTAGAAATTTGCCCTCAGTAATCACTGGATGGTTTCCATAGGGTCTGTTTCAGAAGCTAGGAATATTCCGTTCTCTTTAAAGTATTTTCTGGCCACAAACTGTGAAAGTCTTCATTTTTTCATCAGATGCTTTTAACTCTGCTGAGCTGCTAATTCCTATTCCACATACATTTTTAACCTGGTATTGAATTTGATTCTGCTTTAAGGAATAAATGCTGTTCAATTTAGTGTCATCAATTGAATGAAAGATTAATATACATGGTAGTAAAATGGTTACATAGTTACAAGGTTCAGATCAAACTGCAAGGAAAAAGCAGAATCTAAGAAAGCTACTTCTGAAACTCTCAAGTATCTGATGATTGTTTCCATGTCTTCTATTGTGGCTTGCAAAAAGTATCTTTTAACCACTGGAATTACAGGAAGATGATGGTGGGAGCATTATAGAGTAAGGGCACTGTTAGCTTGTCACTTTTTAGGTACAGCAACAAACACTCTGCCATTAACTTTGTGAAATCTGGCCAAACTGTCCTTGTGGAGATGACACACACTGTTAGTACTCACCCTGGAATGTCATCGTTTGGTGGAGAAACAGGTAAGACCTCAGTCCCATGGGAAATAACTTTGAAATATGTTTTAATATGTTGGTTTTTTTTTTCAGGTCCTGAAGTCTGCAACCTTCTCCATTCCTTCTAGAAGACATTTGCTTTTTTTGAGGCTTTGGGTGTAATGATTGAATTGCTTTGCAAACAGTTTTGCAAAAAGAAGCCTAACACTGAAGACAAAAAGCATGGACTGAGATAAAAGGTGTATGTTGATAGTCACTTATAGAGACAGTGAAAAAATGAAAAAAGATGCATCAGTTTTGGACTGGATGGGTAAATATAGTCTGGTTGGCTTGAATTTTACTGTACTTTCAGTTTAGCTTATGTCTTCAGTTGTACTAGGCTGTTGCTTTTGAAACTCTGATTAATTGGTGTATGAAGAGCATGTATTTGACTATTACATTTATGACACTACAGGGCAAAATTGACAATATAATAGGAACACATGAATAACAGAAAATAAAAGTACTTGCAGCTTTCTTCATCTAACTCCCATTGTGTTTATTATAAAGCATAGCTAAAAGCTTAAAAATTATCCTACAGCTTGCCCGGTCTTCTGTAAGGTTTGTTTTGGGAATCAGTGGATCATTAAAACAGATGCATTGTTATCTCTTGTTTAGCTTTTTTTTCTCCATGTAGACGCCAACAAAACATTAATCCAATTATTTGTAATTTCTTCTGTGGAGTTCATATGATTCTGGGTGGCATGCAAATGCATTATGACTACCCTGCTCTCAGTAAATAAATGCCCAAAATAATTATCCTGCCTATTTCACAGCTATACGGCTTCTGTTCTCCACTGCTTGAGTACACTTCAACTACCATTCAAACAATTAAAAATGGAGAGATTTGTAAAAGAAATGTGAAGACTGGTGTGAATAATGCATGAATAGGAATACATGGGTGAAAACACCAGAAGAAGGAGTGCTGCAAAGGGTTAAAGGTCTGTTTGGCTAACTGATGGTGGTAGAACACTAAGGAATGTATTTCTGTCAAGACAAGAAGTGTGCTCCGACAGAACAAAAGCACAGATCATTTATCAGCAGAAGATCCTACATGACATAAGAGGACAGCAACATTACAGCACACTGCATGTGCTATTCATCTTCCTGAGGTACCAAAAGGAAGACAGACTCTAGCCCTAAAGCACCTAAGATACAGAAACAAAGCCAATGAGCACCACTGAAGTAAACAGAATTTTGGATCAAAAGAAACATACCATAACAACTCTTGCCTTCTAAATTTCTATCCAAAACCCAGTTTGCTATTGTTAATCTAAAGGAAGCCAACAGATGCAATGAGAGTGCAGTAGTCAGTCTTCCAGGTCACATGAAAGTGACCATGGATGGGCAACTTGGACACGCACTCATGCACACCTTGGTGCTTTTGGATACTGAGTGTAAGAGTAAATGAGGTTCCTAAGAGAATGCCAGGGACTGTGAACAGCTTTGCCTCAAACAAGAAACAGTTTCACCTTCCATAACACTTCATGTAGACTCCAGTAGTGTGAATGTAGATGTATATTAGAGACAATGGATTTCATGAAGCAGGCAGTTTATGATTGTGACCAGTTTATTCCCCCGTCAGCTGCAGAGATCATGGGATTTGTTGCTTTGGTGGACTTGCCTTTGTCAAGTTGGTAGGTGTGACTTCTCCTTTGCCTTCTCCCCTGAAGCAATTTGTGGAGCTTCTAAGTTCTTTTTGATCACACAGAATTGTGACATTGCAAAATACTGTAAATCCTTTGTGATTATTTTTCCCAAGAAAGGTTGGATCAAATGGTCCTTGAGGTTCCCTCCAGCCTGGTATTTTAAGATTCCATGAGTTCCCCTCAGCAGTTCTGCCACTGTGACTTAAAATTTCACATTTAATTTACAGTTGCTAATAAGATACAAGGAAGTGCAAAATCAGACACAAATGTGTGGCTCTTTCCTCTACAGTGCAGTCCTATAATTGATGAGAAAGAGATGGGAGACTTACAGTCTAAAAATTTCAAAATGCATATTCATTTCTTGTTGAGGAGGCATGAAAGAGCACTGGGAACAGAGGCCAGCTGCTGGGGCTGTCTATCCTTATTGTGTCCTGTCAGCTACAGAGTTTGTTTCCTTTTGCCTCTTCATTTTTATCCTCCTTGTGATGCTCCATCCATTTTAGTAGCATATCAGCTTCAATGGGAAGCTGGAAGTTGGGAGTGATATTATCTTCACAGTCCATTTGTTATGGTTGGACATGGTAAAATTATGGGTTATGGGTTTGAATTTGTAAATTTAAGAGGTCTCCAACTTTGTGAGAGGGTACATGGTTCATTGTTTTAAAATCTATTAATTAAATCGACCTTATCAAAGTGTTTACTTCAAACACATGGAGATTTAAAAGGGAAAGTAACCACTGCAAAACAGACACTAAACTACAATAAAGTATATACTTTGAAGTATATAACTTACCACTGAGAAAATTGCCTTATGCCAGCATGCCTACACATACCTAATTAAAATTCTGCTTCAATTAAGTACTTATATTTTATCTGTTTTCTGCCCTTGGAGGAGGGAAGATATTAACAGCTATAGAGGAAGACCACTTTGCCAAAACTACAACCATATGGCAGCAAACAGAAAAGGGACAGCCCAACCAGGCTTCATTTGCTAAAAGAAAGTTTGACTACTTCTGAGTGAAGTCTTAGCTTTTATAGGCAGGACCATGCTGAGGAAGATGAAGGCTTCAGGTCGGAGCAGTGGCACCGGAGTAGAAGGAAGAAAGAGAGGAAACTGAGCATGTAGCTTCTGGCAGTCAAAGGTCTGTACTAGCACAACACGAACTTTCCTGGCTATGATACCACCTGTTTGACTATTTTTCCTGGTCTGCTGAATCATAGAATCATAGAATCATAGAATGGTAAGGTTGGAAGGGACCTCAAGGATCATCTAGTTCCAACCCCCTGCCATAGGCAGGGACACCTCCCACTAGCACAGGTTACTCAAGGCCTCATCCAATCTGGCCTTGAACACATCCAGGGAGGGAGCATCCACAACCTCCCTGGGCAACCTGTTCCAGTGCCTCACCACCCTCACTGGAAAGAACTTCCTCCTAACATCCAGTCTAAATCTCCCCTCTGCCAGTTTAAGCCCATTGCCCCTTGTCCTGTCATTGCAGGACCTTGTAAATAATCCTTCCCCAGCCTTCCTGTAGGCCCCCTTCAGACACTGGAAGGCTACTATCAGGTCCCCTCGAAGCCTTCTCTTCTCCAGGCTGAAGAGCCCCAACTCCCTCAGCCTGTCCTCATAGGAGAGCTGCTCCAGCCCTCTGATCATCTTTGTGGCCCTCCTCTGGACCCGCTCCAACACTTCCATGTCCTTCCTGTGCTGAGGGTTCCAGAACTGCACACAGTACTCCAGGTGGGGTCTGACGAGAGCAGAGTAAAGGGGCAGAATCACCTCCCTTGCCCTGCTGGCCACGCTTCTCTTGATGCAGCCTAGGACTCGGTTGGCTGTCTGGGCTGCATGTGCACACTGCAGGCTCATGTTGAGCTTTTCATCAACCCAGACTCCAAGGTCCTTTTCCTCAGGGCTGCTCTCCAGCCATTCACCACCCAGCCTGTATTTGTGCTTGGGATTGTGCCTACCCAGGTGCAGGACCTTACACTTGGCCTTATTGAATTTCATGAGGTTGGCCTGGGCCCACCTCTCCAGCCTGTCCAGGTCCCTCTGGATGGCATCCCTGCCCTCTAGCAAGTCGACTGTGCCACACAGCTTGGTGTCATCTGCAAACTTGCTGAGGGTGCACTCCATTCCTCTGTCCATGTCACTGACAAAGATGTTAAACAGCACTGGTCCCAGCACTGACCCCTGAGGGACACCACTTGTCACTGGTCTCCAGGTGGACATTGTGCCCTTGATCACCACTCTCTGGGTTCGACCATCCAGCCAATTCCTTATCCAGCGAAGACATACTTGTTTTACTTTCTCAACCTTTGTGCTCAGTCACATCCCTCACAATGTATGAGAAGTAAACTTTCTTGCAATAATCTCCCCACTGCAAAGGAGGCGTCACTGAGAACAACCACCTTGGTCCTATCAGTAGAGAAGTCGAAATAAACAAAGAAAATAACTTGCTACCTCCCATTGCCATCCCTGTAAGAAAGAACAGAGAAAGTACACTACAAAATATACCTTAATACTGTGTTCAACGACCTACTGTCAGTCCCTGGCACTAAATATGCACCACATGACAGAAACACATACATGTAGTGGGTGCATCCAGAAGCAACAGTCTTGCTTGTGGAAAAAAATTATTTGAGCTCTAGTGGTAGGGTTTATTCTACCACCTCTTTGGGCAGCCTGTTCCAACGTTCCAGCACCCTCACAGTAAGTAACTTTTTCCTCATGTCGAGGTGAAACTATGTTCCAGTTTGTATGCCTTGCCCCTTGTCCTACCACGGGACACTATTGAAGAGACTAGCACCTTTTTTTTGACACCCACCTTCTTGACTGCAGTATGATGATACATATTGCTAAAGGGAATACTGTAGAAGATTTGCTAGCTCCCTTTAAAGTGTTGTGCTTTTTAAAAAATATACATATATGGTATCATTTTGCTGCTTACACCTCTCTTCCAGTAACAAGCAGCATTAATCTTTGACAGGCACTCACTCAGGTAGCCTGTAAGCAAGGTTTGGAGCCTTGATAATTAAATATAGGTGCTGAATGTGATGCTAGTATTATCTCCATGCATAGGGAAAAGTGATGTTCTCACAAAAGGGAACAAATAAACTTCGTAAAAATCAAACTTGCTAAATGTAATAAGAAATGTGCTTATTTCAGCCATAAGAAAAAGGCCTGCAGTATATTACATTCCAATCCCAAACTGTAGATGAAGAAACTAAAGATAATTGAGTAAACTGTGTCCTGTGGGGTACAGTAGCCTCAAGGTGGAACAAGGCTACTTGAAGATAGGTACCTGTTCAGCTGACCAAAGAAATCCTGCCTACAGTGCACTTGTATGAGCACAGCAACTGGACAGTGCATTTATGGATAACATCCAAAAAAAAGGGATTCATGATTAGCAAAACTATCAAATGTTAAATCATCTTCCACGTATTAGAACATCTTTGACAGAAGTGGTTCTCTCAAAAGCCCAGCACTGTCCTAAACTAATTTTAGATTATTTTGATATGAGATGACCTTCAACAATGATTTTCCCTGACATTCTTTTAATTACTCTGGTATGAAACAATTCTTGCTTCAATTATGATGATGATACGATATCCGTTATGCATGTAAAAACATTTTTCTTTTTTTCTTTTTTCCAAAGTAGAGTATTTCTTGATTATTCCCTTTCAAAAGGCAGCTCTGAATCACACACTTCCAAACAGCTACTGGGCTACAACCTGGCAAAGTAAACCATGACACTTCTTCAGTCCTGTTGTAAATAATCTTATCATAGGGGTTAGACATATCTCAAATTTGCATTAAGATGAAGGTTTTTGTCCTTGCCACATGGTCCTTAATTTAGAGTTCTCACAGAAAAGAAGCCATGTAGTCTCACTTAGGGTGTATCTGACTGATACTTGACATGGACGTGAGAGGAGAGACAATAATCTCTAGAGCCTTCAACCTCTTTATCCACTGCCACAGAGCCTTTCAAGCACTTTCAATTTGCTTAGAATCATTCATCATGTGCTAATGACTGACAGAACCTTTTGCAACTTGACAAATTTGGACTCTTGTGAAGAAACTTACCAGTGCCAGGCGGTGCAGATGTCTCTACATCACCTTGAGTAAAAGGTCACTAGCCAGTAGCAATTTTTATTTCCTCTCGGTTACAGAGCTTTTGTACCTCTTGGGCTAGTGGAGTGTTTTTCTCTGTTACCATTGAGATTATTTCTTAACTTCCTCCCTGGTCAGGACTTTGATTTTAATTTCAGTTGTAAGCTATTTAGATACTGCATGCTACATGCCCTCAGAGGACACCAGCAGCTGTCTTACTTTAATCAGTTTTAAGTTTACTCCTTAAGAACCTGTACTGCTAGCAAACTGAAAACTCTGTTTTCTGTTTCCAAAAGTACAATGTGGGTGAAGACTTCATAACTATACTCAACCAGTTTTCTATCCTTTCATTGCTCCTCTAATTACCCCTTAAGAGATTCCCCTGCAGATTGAAAAGAAGTCTTTCTAGATTTCACAAACAGAAAACTACAGGCCAAAGTTCCTGTAAATTCACTTAAAGTTTTCATCACAAGATGTCATAATTTTCTAATGTTAAATACAGTTATGGAATGATCAGTGTACCACATAGATTCCCTTCCCACTGCCCAGCTGTGCCAACTCTATTTAACTAATGACAGAGTTTTATCCTGTGCAAGTATAATGCTGCAAGAAATGGATGGTCGTTAAAATACTTTCTTTTTAAAATTTTAATAAGGTACATAGTCTCCTGCCCAATACATAACCCCAAGTAATTGCATGCCATGCTACCAGGGATGTACTAGCAAAGGTGAGTACTTTGCCTCAAGACCAAATTATACAGACACACAACTCAGTTTTCCTTCCTTGTATTAGGAAGAAGACATAGTAAAATGCTTTCAAACATGCTATCAGGACAGTTGCACAGGATTATGCTGACACACCAACAGGTTAATCATGAGATAGAGTTCTTAGAATTCACCATGGTAGGGGAGGCTTCCAAATGTTCTCATATTTGCTAAATCCAGCCACTGGCTGTCAGCAACATTTTCAGCCCTGTTCCAAATATTTGCTCGAAGTGACATTAGATAATATAATGCTTTTTAAAGTGTCAGCAGCTATTGGATACATCCAGGGTCCCATCATTCCAAACAAAAACTCATCTGGAAATGATGGAAAATATCCCTGTGGTAGAAAGGCTTCTCTACAAAGACATTAATGGAATATTTTTTCTGTTAAGATTTCAGAACATTGATGAGTCCAATCTGCTATTTAAAGTAACAGTTCTGGGATACTGGGTTTAATGCATCTCTAACAGTAAAATAACATTGATTGTGTTCATGCTTATTCAAATACCTACGAAACATTTCAACACAGTGTGTTACTTACGAATATCTTATCCATAGTTTCCCTAATAGACAGTTAAGTGAAAAATTAAAGGAGAAGTTTTTTCCTTACTTGTAGTGGGATCATTCATCTCCCCCAGTCCAGTATTAATTCCAGCATCTATTGAGCTCATGATTTTATCAATCTACGAAAGAGAGAACAGTGAAAACAATTGATGGCCCCCACCTTTGTTATTTTATTTCACTTTTTCATCTATAACTTTAAGGCATAATTACTATCGTTAGGAAAACAACAATTAAGATTGCAAAACGTAAAAATCAAAGGTAGACAATTAATTTCTCCACTCAATAGCTAAAGCTTGAGACCTGAATTTATCTTCTACAGTACTTATGACTCTGGTCATCTAGGTATAACCACTAGTGGTCTATTTAAGCAGTAATATTAATGCATAAGAATATCACAGTATCACAGTATCACCAAAGTTGGAAGAGACCTCAAAGATCATCAAGTCCAACCCGTTACCACAGACCTCAAGACTAGACCATGGCACCAAGTGCCATGTCCAAACCCGCCTTGAACACCTCCAGGGACCGTAACTCCACCACCTCCCTGGGTAGCCCATTCCAGCAGTCAATCATTGTGCATTATAAAGTACTAAAGCAATTGTTCAATACAGATTTGCAGAGAATTTCCAAGCTTCTTTTTCCATCTTCCCCAAAACCACTGAAAAAGATATAAAACATATCACAGAATCACAGAAACATCCCAGTTGGAAAAGACCCTCAGGATCACCAAGTCCAACCTATAACCCCACTCTACAAGATTCACCTTAAACCATATCAAAGAATCACTGAGGGTTGGAAGGGACCACAAGGATCATCTAGTTCCAACCTCCCTGCCATGGGCAGGGACACCTCACACTGGATCAGGCTGTCCAGAGTCTCATCCAGCCTGGCTTTAAACACCTTCAGGGACAGGGCCTCAACCACCTCCCTGGACAACCTATTTCAGGGTCTCACCACTCTCATGCTGAAGAACAACTTCCTAACATCTAGTCTGAATCTACCCATTCCTAGCTTTCTTCCATTCCCCCCAGTCCTATCACTACCTGATAGCCTAAAATGTCCTTCCCCAGCTCTCTTGTAGGTCCCCTTAAGATAATGAAAGGCCACAATAAGGTCACTTTGGAGCCTTCTTATCAGACTGAACAGCCTCAACTCCTTCAGCCTCTCTTCATAGGAGAGCTGATCCAGCCATCTGATCATCCTTGTGGCCCTTCTCTCGATATGTTCCAGCACATCCATATCCCTCTTATAATAGGGGCTCAATAAGACATATACATGTGGGGTCCCTAAGACATATCAGTGCCCCCACATATCACAGGATGATAGTGTTTGTGAAACAGATCCCAAACTCATTTGCACATTTCTAAATCATATTGAACTGTCAAATATGATATGATATGACACCTATTTTATTTTCTGTAAGAACAGTAGAGGACAAAAACTGAACCAAAGGGCTGGTGTTGTCCTGGAAGGCAGACACAGAGAATCGTGTTTTTACTGAGCTGAATGTTAGAACTATTAAGAAAACTATCTCTTGTTTTAAAACTGTATTAGTGATAGAAGAAAATCTGGAAATTCTATCAGAATCTAAAGATTAGAATGATTTTTTAAAAATACAAACTACATAATTTTTACTCTTAAGAACAATCAAATCTTGATGTCCCTGTAGAACGACAAACTTGGACCTGACTTGTATCAGAATTTAATAGCAATGTATCCAAGTTACTAAGATCAAAGCTTGATCCTAAGTGCCTTTCACTGAGAAAGTATCTTCTTTACAATAAAACCTACCTTCAGATATCCTATCAAGTCAGACATTTAAATGAGCTGGAAACCTTTTACTAGAAAATGATCCAATCACACAAACAAGCTCTGAGTTCTTTCTGAAATCAAATAGCACTCTGGAGGTGAATACAATTCCCCACAGCAGTTGTTTTAAAGAGAAATCCTTGCTTCTCTGTGTCCCAGGTTGGGAACTATAAGGTTAAAAAGAGTCCTCTGGGGACTGGAAGATTGTTATTCAATCCCATAATTCTGCTATCTCTTCATAAGCTCATGGCAAGGCCAGTTTGTTCTCCTTTCCTCCCCCTCCAGCCTTGTGTCGGGCAGGAGCTGCGTTATCAGGACAAACATGTAAGGATAGGCCTGGTTTGAGACCTCCAGAGGCTGTGCTTAGGCCTCTTGGATGGCAGAGGCATGAGGGGGAGGATTGGAGCACTGGGGGTCATAGATTTAGTTTTGAGTTGGGGAAAAACTCAGGGGGTTCGCTTTTGGATTCTGTATCTGCTTTGTAATTTCTATCTGTAGCACTCTCTCCAAATATAATTCTGTTTTGTTCTCCAATTCATTTGAAAGCCTCACTCTGTCGGCTCTTTAAACCCACTACACTCTGCAACAGCAGTAAAGTTCTAAACATTTCCCATTCTTAATTTACCCCAGAAAGATGGATTTGTTTTTTGTTTTATTTATATTCTTGATATTTAGCACTGGAAAAAAAATTCAAAAATAAGGTGTGTAAAAATTATTATAAATCTAGTTTTAAAACTAAAATAGTCTCTTGGATGAGCAAGCACTACAAACTCTGTGGCATATTTCTTTAAATAGTCCTGAATGCATTGTGTGTTCAAGAAATGTGTGGACATGGTACTTTGGGACATGGTTTAATGGTCATGTTGGTGTTAGGTTGAAGGTTGGACTCAACAATCTTAAAGGTCTTTCCCAGCCAAAACAATTCTTAGATTCTATGATTCCATAAATGTATTTATGCTCACATCAAGCAAGAGTCAGATGTATGCCAAGCATCCTGTACATAGGCTACAAGCCAGTTAGAAGTTAAGTTACACAAGGAGAGTTTGTTGAATCTGTCAAAAGATCTTAGACTCTCCAGTCATGTCATTTTCTCCTGGTTGGTGTTACCATGGTGGGAAATAATTAGCAAGTACGTAAACAGTGGGCATAGCTGCAAAAGAATTTTACCGATTTTATTAGTGTCAGTGACGAGGGCTTTAGAAGAAAATAATTTCAATGCAGAATTACTTTTGGTTAACTTCAATGTTTATGAACTTCAATGAACTTCAATGGTTAACTTCAATGTTCAATGAACTTCATGAAGTGTGCAGCATTTTGAACAGAAAGTCATTGCATTTTGTGCCAGCTGTCAAACTGCCACGTCTTACAGCACGGCACACTGAGGATTTGCAGTCTGGAAGATTTACTTTTTATTTCATAGGATCACAGAGGTTGGAAGGCACCTCCAGAGATCCTTGAGCCCAACCCCCCTGCCAGAGTAGGACCATAGAACCTAGCTCAAGTTGCACAGGAATGCATCCAGATGGGTTTTGAAAATCTCCAGAGATGGAGACTCCACAACCTCTCTGAGGAACCTGTTCCAGTGCTCCGTGACCCTCACAGTAAAGAAACTTCCTCATGTTGAGGTGGAACTTTCTGTGCTGTGGTTTATATCCATTACCCATTTCAACTCTGAAACAAAACAACAACAGCATTTTCAGTGTACTATGTAGTTGCATCCACTTAAAAATGAGGAAAACTTACTTCTTCCCATTCTGACGTGAAGGAAGGTGTTCTCTCTGAATTCCCTTTGGAGCACTGTTGCTTTGGTGTTGGTTCACTCCAGTTGCTTCTTGCTTTTTTGTCATTTGGCGGATGGGTGATAAGGTTAGAATCAGACTTTGAAACATTTTTGCACATGTGCATTTCCAGCAGTGTCTTTGGTAACGATCGGATTCTCCCAAGCGTGCACGCCCGCTCCACAAACCCCCCGCTGCTGATAACCCACTGTTCACTTAGCCTTGCCGAGGGGCCAACCAATGTGTGGTTTTCTACTGGCTTAGTTTTAGTATGGAATATGGTTCTGTTTACAACCGGTGGCTTTTTTTTCTTAACAGGAGGATCAGTGCTGCTTTCTTTCCGTAGTTGTATCTGCTGTGCCGTGCTCTTGCTCAAAATGCTTTTCTCTAGTGGACCGCTGCACTGGCTTGCTTTGCTGTACAGCTGGAGTGGATTGTCTGGTGGGTCATACGCAGGGGAGGATCCATGAAGTAAACCTGCAAACTGTTCAGCAGGGTGTCCTTTAGGAAGCTCCCTTTCAGTGGATGTTTCTCCTTGGCAAAGACGCTCTGAAAAGAGAGTGGACCTTGTAAACAAGCAGAGATCAAACACCACAGGCAACAAACCCCTTACTCTCCGCCAAAACACAGAATCATAGAATCATAGAATGTCAGGGGCTGGAAGGGACCTTGAAATATCATCCAGTCAAACCCCCCTGCCAGAGCAGGATCACCTATACCGGATCACACAGGAATGCATCCAGTCAGGTTCTGAACATCTCCAGAGAAGGAGACTCCACAACCTCCCTATGCTGCCTGTTCCAGTGCTTGTCACCCTTACAGTGAAAAAATTCCTCCTCATGTTCAAATGAAACCATGTCTCAGCTTCCACGCATTGTCCCTTGTCCTGTTATCTGGCATCACGGAGAAGAGCCTGGCTCCAACTTCTTGGCACAATGGTTTAAGTTGGAAGAGACTTCCAAAAGTCCAAACCCCTTCTGGTGAGCAGGGACATCCTCCACCAAATGACTCTTCTGGAGAGCAGCCCTGTAGAGAATGACCCAGGAGTCCTGGTGGCCAACAAGTTATCCATGGGACAGCAATGTGCCCTTGTGGCCAAGAAGGTCAATGAGATCCTGGGGTGCATTAAGAGGAGTGTGGTCAGTAGATCAAGGGAGGACTTTTTGGTCTGGTGAAGAGAAGACTTAGAATGGATCTAATCAATTGTTCTTCACAGAGTGAGTGACTTGCCATTGAAATGGGCTGCCCAGGAAGGTGGTGGAGTTGCCATCCCTGGAGGTGTTCAAGAAAAGACTGGATGGGGCACTTAGTGCCATGGTCTTGTTTATTGGATAGGGTTGGGTGATACGTTGGACTGGATGAGCTTGGAGGTCTCTTCCAATCTGGTTGATTCTATGATTCTATGAATGTTTATAAATATCTGAGGGCTGGGGGTCAAGAGGAAAGGGACAAACTCTTCTCAGTTGTTCCCTGTGATAGGACAAGGGGAAATGGGTATAAACTACAGCACAGGAAGTTCCACCTCAAAATGAAGATCTTCTTTATTGTAAGGGTCACAGTGCACTTGAACAGGTTCCCCAGTAAAGGTTGTGGAGTCTTCTCTGGAGACTTTGAAGACCTGCCTGCCTGTGTTCCTGTGTGACCTGAGCTACATTCTGTGGCCCTGTTCTGGCAAGGGGGTTAGACTTGAGCATCTATGGATGTCTCTCCCAACCCCTAATATCCTATGATCCTGTGACTTTATATGTTGCTTGGTGCTTTCTTGGTACAGAAACAAAAGAAACTTACACCATGAATTGACTGATTAGCCTCTTAAAAAAACAAATCTCATCTTAAACTTGACTATTTTATCCTGGAAAACACCCAAAATTACTCGGTGCCAGGCAAAACACACAAACAAAACTAAAATATAATAGGTCACTGCTATTGGTTTGTGTCTCTTTAATTTGCTATTGAGTTGCTACATGTACAAATCAAACATTTAGCATGACGAATTAGCTAGTTAGTTTGTAGTTAGTAAAACACATGAAGAGCAAGTATTGTCAAGGGTATTATTAGTGATTTTTCTTTTTCCAGTCATTATAATAATAGTGAAATTACAGGATGATGCTTTTTTACTGACAGTCTCTAAAGAATTGATTTAAGAGTTGCTTTTCATTCTGGGAACTTTTGAGAATAGATTCAGAGTAACAGTAACCACTTAGAAAAAAAAAAAAAAAAAGGAAATTCAGCCTTTTTGAAACAAGTTTTAAATGCAATTTAGCAGACATGCGAAAGAAAAAAAAAACCAGAACTACAGAAAAATGCACTTTCTGGCACAGTTCAGAATGGACTATTAAAAATTTATAGTTCTTTTATTCCTGTTGCTGTAATGACTAGGGGAAAAGATTTTTTTTTTTTTTCTACCTGTGATGTCTCATTTGCAGAAGATAACATCACTCTAGCCACATGGCATTAAGCTGGAGTACTCTACTCAGACAAATTGCACCCTCACTAACAAGTTGCATCTCTACAACTGTTTCACTAAAGAAAAATACATGAATCTCTTTCTTCTCAGAAGTTGTATCTTCATACGCTACCAGACTCTACACTACAGACTCTGACTGTAGGACTGTATGCACAGCACTAAATACCAGAAGGAATCAAAAACAGAAAATCATATCCTGGGCTGCATCAAAAGCAGCATTGCCAGCAGGCCAAGAGAGGCGATTCTGACATTCAACTCTGCTCTGGTGAGTCCTCCCCTGGAGGTATTGTGGCCAGCTAAGAGGCCCTTAGAGAGACAAGAGAGACATGGAGCTGCTGATGTGGGTCCAGGGGAGAGCTACAAAGATGATCAGAGGGCTGGAGCACCTTGGCTATGGAGACAGGCTGAAAGAATTTGGGCTGTTCAGCCTCAAAAAGAGAAGGGTCCGGGAAGACCTTGCAGCTGCATTTCACTGTCTGAAAAGGACCTACAGGAAGGCTGGGAAGGGACTCTTTAGAAGGGTTTGTAGTGACAGGACAAGGGACAATGGTTTTAAAGTGGGGCATAGGTTGGACGTAAGGAGGAAGTTCTTTACAATGAGAGTGGTGAAATACTGGGACAGGTTGCCCGGAGATGAAGTTGAGGCCCCATCCCTGGAGACATTCAAGGTGAGACTTGAAGTTGTCCCGGGCATCCTGATGCAGTTGGAGGCATCCCTGCTGAATGCAGAGGGGTTGGACCTTTAAGTTCCCCTCCAACCCAATTTGCAAAGAAATGAAGCAGTTTCCTCCCATTTCCTAAAACGTCTGCTTGTAAAAACACCCCAGAAATCTGAGAATATCAGTTCTAAAAGGAGGCAGTATTTGATTATGTGAATGACAGAAGAAAGATTTTGGTGTGTACTTCATAACAGTATCAGCTTAAAATGTGAAATCATTTGTTTCAATATTGGTGATAAAGTTCTAATCAAGATTAGAAGTGCAATTCAATAAAATCTACTTTCCTTCTTTTGGAAACATGACTATAATGTACACTGAAGACATTTTGCAACCACAAAGATTTGAAGTGCTATGGGTGAATGTGGGACATGACAGAGCTACATTGGTTTGGGAGGAAAGAAAAAAGCAGGGCAAAAGGAAAACTATGGGACATCTCTCAACAATCAGTTGCTGAACTAATTGTGTGTCTGCAATTCTGAAGGCAGAATTAAAATGAAAAATAAATTATGCAAATAATGACAGACTTTGGTGGCATGGAAAGCTTGGTAGCTGGCATTCTGCTCTGGATGAAGACATCATTTTATGAATCTACATGGGTAATAAGTATGGAAGCTCCTGCCATAACCAGAGATCAGATTGATTAAGTCAGTGGATGCTAGAGTGATGCCACTCATTCTGTATGTTGTGGCTGGCCAGCTGAATCACTGCCTGTCCTCTGTTAACTGCACTGACTAGACTGCCAATGACTATAATGGGATTCAGTTTGTGTTCAGGTATCTACATCCAGATGTCTTAATCATGAACTGAATACTATCCTGTTGTTTCAGAGATGGCATTTAGAGCTGACATTGAACTACTTTAAGAGGATTAGGAAAAGAAAATTAACCCTGTCATAGCTGAACATTGGATAAAGATAATATAATCATTCTGTATCTTTGTTAAAGCAAGCAACTGTACCTAAAATCAATAGAAATCCATTCTTAGCTATTAATAATTACACACAGCTAAGATTGGGGACTTTTTGTTGCTGCGTATTTCTTACACACATTTAAGACAAGTGACACTGGAATCAATATTCATAGAATCACAGAATCATAGAATTAACCAGGTTAGAAGAGATCTCCAAGCTCATCCAGTCCAACCTATCACCCAGCCCTATCCAATCATCTAGACCACGGCAGTAAGTGCCCCATCCAGTCTTTTCTTGAACACCTCCAGAGATGGCGACTCCACCACCTCCCTGGGCAGCCCATTCCAATGCCAATCACTCTCTCTGTGAAGAACTTCACGAGGCTTAGTAGTGATGCACAAAATGTAATATTTTCTGTACTATTTTCCATCTGTTTTTAAACATATCAAAATTACTCTTGTTCATTTGAATACTGCTGTGCACTGAAAATTCCTTTCATTAAGCTGTCCATACTGATGATCAATGTCCTGTGTGGTTAGAATTACTCTTAAATCTACTGACACGTCTGAGAAATTCAGACTCTCCATTCCTACTGTGCTCTATCCCGTAACTTCATCATATGCTTTTGAACTTTTCATTGGCTATTTTATTTTTATTTGTTTCAGCCAACTTAACTTATTGTAAGATATGATATGCAATGAGATTGCAAAGGTCTATACCCAGTGAGCAGTAAATTAATGATACTAGGTTTGCTTTCCATAAGCTTTTAAATCTTCTAATAATGGATTTTACAAAAGAGCATGGAGATGCCAGGGAGAGAGCATAGGTGGAGAAGTTCAGGCTCTTGCACTGAATCCTAATGGAGAGAAGTTTTCTGCCCATGACAAATTTTGTCTCTCTTTTTGCAACAGAAAGAGATCTTCCTCACCAGATAAAACTTTTCTTGCTGCCTTATCTTTTTACTCATAAATAGTATCCCAAATACCAAAACACAACCAGATGTCATTTCTGCAGATCTTTAGCGTTATGACAAGTGCATTACAAACTTACCCATCCGAGTGAATTACTTCTGAAATCACTCTGATGCTGTCATATCTGTGTTACATGGAAAACATTTATATTTGGAACTAAGAATAAATTCAATTCTGCCATAATCTTGAAGCCACAGATACATATTGCTATTATCATCAGTTTATATACAATCAAACAGGCATTTAGGCAGCAGATTGCAATTCAGTCATCTATTTATTTACACCCTGGTGCACCCCAGCACAGTTGCTTGTGGTACATATATAGATCTCTGTGGAATACCAGTTCTAACTTTCAGTACTTGAGAGCTATAATTTCCAGATGCTTCATCAAACTCACATATCTATTTTCTAAATTTCAGTCCAAGACTGCAGAGCACATTAAGAAAATCAGGAGCATACTAAATACTATAAATTTTGCCTTCATGTAAAGTTGGAAATCAGCTTATTCCCATTTGGACCTTAAGGGATTTCATGTTGAAAACTAAAGCAGATTCAGAAGAACAACAGTTGTTAGTAATGAAAAGAGCTGTAATAGATAAATTATAATGACAGGGTTACATCTTTAACAGGCATTGCTGTTGCCATGGCACAAGTTTCTAATGTAATATATTAATCCACAAGAAATTTGTTCTATAGCTATGGTAACAACTGTTTTGTGACACCTGCACTATTAATCTATTCAAGCTCTATTTTTATTTGATCCAGTTTGATCCTGTTTTTAGCAGCACACTGTACACATGTCCAAAAATGTATTCTTAACTCCCTCTTCTACAGTCTTTGTTGATTGATAAAACTAACAGTCACAGTTGAGTAGTATTTGGAGAGCATCCTTTCACACGAGCATGGTAAGGAAAAAAACTCATCTATTTGGATGACAAAGTTTGCTTCAGAGACAGAACAATACCTTCGGTGGTTGTATTGTCAAAAGTGGCATCATAAAATGAGATTATCAGCAAGAAAAGGTCTAAGTCAGAAAATTCCTAACATTTAAAAGCTGAAGTAACAGTGTTGAGGAAGGCATTATTTCACACAGAAAACAACCTGGTGCTCTGACCAATCTGTAGCTTTTTGCTGGCCCTATGTTGGATGAAGTCGTGCAATGTTTTCTCACTCCACTAAATGTTACAGCAAGGTACCACAGATTTGTGTGGGAGATACAACAACACAATGACTAAGCAGCTAATGAAGAATGTGGGCTTCCACTGTCGCCAGCAGCAACACAGAAAAGGAGCAGTAGCATCCAAACTAGACTGCTGTTTCTCCTTCTGCTTCCTCTTAAACCTAAAGACACCACCAGGAGTTGGTTTGCAAGGTTGGTGTTGGCAGTCTCCAGGCTTTGTGCCTAGGTTCCAACATTCCCAGCTTCTCAAAGGCTTTAGAATCACAGCAAAGATCTCTGTAGATCATGTGCTGTCTCTTACTGGCTGCCAATTCAAGTCCTTAACATCTCAGTCTGTGCTTGACATAGTGCTGAAGGATTTTACTGCCTCACTTTTGCTATTTTCTCGGTACTTTACTCATCTGATTCACAATGACACATAGCAACTGTGAAAGATGAGAAAGATATTGGGGGAAAGGTAGATTCAGACTGGATGTTAGGAAGAAGTTCTTCACCATGAGGGTGGTGAGACCCGGGAACAGGTTGTCCAGGGAGATGGTCAAAGTCCCAACCCTGGAGGTGTTTAAGGCCAGGCTGGAGGAGGCTCTAAGGTAGCCTGATCTAGTGTCAGGTGTCCCTGTCAATGGTAGGGGCGGTTGGAACTAGATGATCCTTGTGGTCCTTTCCAACCCTGACTGATTCTATGATTCTGTAAGGAGTTTTCTAAATGTTGTTTGCCACTTTCTGATGAAGCAAAGAGCTTTCAGTAAGGAGGGATGTTAGTTGGTAATTATTGCTAATTCTAACCACATCAGAACACTCAAATACAGTTCTTGCCCCAAATTTCAGCAAAAGCAGTGTAATGTGGTCCAAACAGAGTTAAAGTTTCACTCTTACAGATATGTTGACCCTGCTGTAGATTTGCAGAAATATAATCTGCATTTGAGTGGGCTACAAATGTAATTTTTACAAAAATGACAGAAAGGGTTAATCTTTAACTGCAAAATTCAACCTAGACAAAAATATAGGGCTGCAGCTGCCACCTCCATAACGCCATTTCCATGAGAATTTCTTTCTGTGTGACTATATAAGGCACAGTTCCAAGACATCTCGATGACAGACAGACTCTCCTGAACCATCACATTTTACAGCACAAGATTCTGCCTTATACTTGCTCATCAAGATAAGAATCCTTCAGAAAACGAGCATGTTAATACAAATTTATGGACTAAAAATTTTAGGCAGATAAACTGATGTTCAACATCCCTCATGTGAAACACTGGATTAAGTCAACACCTGTATCCAAGATAAAATTCTATTAGAATCTTTCATCTCTACCATACAGCAAAAAGATTAAGATCACATCAGTATTTCTTTCTAACACTCAAGGAAGCTTTCCTAAGAAATTCTGAGAAATGAATGGAAATGGATGCAAAATGTAATTTTGCAGAAAGATCACATATAATTGCATTGAGGAATTCTGTGGTAATCTTCCAGGAGAAAACCAACATTTGAGTGGGCTGTGGTTGTGTTCAGGAAAGTACATGATAATTTGACAACATACTACAGCAGTGAAGAGCAACAGAAGAGGGAATTTTGTGGCACTTAGTAACCAAAATCAGTGCAAAGCAATATGAACGTGACAGATGAGCTCTTTAAAGCGTATCTTTTTGTTAAAGACTCTAATGAAACCTCGTTAATTGTTCCACTCCTCACATTTCGCACATCAAGTGCAAAGGAGGAACGACAAAGTCCTGCACAAACTGGGAACAAAACTTGCTAACTGTCAAGGCAAAAGAGACTGGAAAAAAATAAAGGACGATTTTTAGAATGCTGTTTCTAAAAGGAGATGTTCAACAATGTCAACGCTTGTAGCTGAAAGGAAGGATTGGCCTAAGTAACAATTCAATTTCTCCAAGCATGAGACAAAACCAGACAGTATACAAAACATATGTTCTGGCATATGCACTGATAATACAGCTCTGTTTTTCCTAACCTTAGTAAAGAATATATTTCTGATTTGAAAACTATTTGTAAGATACTTAAAAGGAGTTTGTTGCTCCTGTCTGCATTCCACAAGCCCTTTGAGGAGAGGCTGAGGGAGCTGGGGTTTGTTCAGTCTGCAGAAGGGGAGGCTCAGGGCAGACCTCATTGATTTCTACAACTACCTGAAGGGAAGTTGTAGCCAGGTGGGGGTAGGTCTCTTCTTCCAGGCAACCATCAACAGAATGAGGGGACAGAGTCTCAAGTTGCTCCAGGGAAGGTATAGGCTGGATATTAGGAGGAAGTTCTTCACAGAGAGAGTGATTTGCCATTGGGATGTGCTGCACAGGAAGGTGGTGGACTCACTGTCCTTGGAGTTGTTCAAGAAAAGACTGGATGGGGCACTTAGTGCCATGGTCTAGTTGATTAGATAGGGCTGGTTAATAGGTTGGACTGGATGATCTTGGAGGTCTCTTCCAACCTGGTTGATTCTACAATTCTATGATTTCGTGTAAGACAAAATATGCATAGATGAGCTTGTAGATACCTAAGATGTGACACAAAGCAGTTTGCCTCTCCTGTCTGGATTCTGCATATAAGATAAAACAAGCATGGAAGATAAAACAAGCATGGATGAGCTTGTAATGATCTTTCAAAGCCATCAGAGAATGGAATCAGGGATTTCATAAGGAATAATGTAAAATAAAGACACCCTACTCCAAATGGCTTCCTTTAATCTTTGCAAAATTTCTTGTTAGGTGGTAGAAACAAAGCTTAAAGACAGAAGGTATGTAAATATTGACAATATCTTGAAAATAACTCTTTGGCTGTGGCATGACAGTTCAGTCCTAGATGTATCTATATGCAGACAAGGAACCTCTGAAGCGAGACAAGCCTAGGATGCTATTGTTGCTTCATTCTGTTTTAATTTACTGTTTTGCTCACTATGAGGAATACTGCTGAAGAAACATCAATGATTATGTTTACCTGTGAATTAAGGACTCATCTCACCCAGACCTGATCTTCATATCATGTACGTTGGTAATGCCGTTAGTACTGTCTTGCTATTTTTTAACGTCTGCTGAGATTTCATTTACCAGAATTAATTGCTCCAATACTTCATGATTCAAAGAGGTTTTAAAACAACTGCATGTTTCAACTAAACAGATAGCACTAGAAAAAATTAACTTTGTTATACATATGTTGCTGAAAACCACAATTCCTTGCGTTGCCTCAACCCCACCATTGCTGCTGCACACATACATGAGTGGAGGTTCATGATCAACTTGCTTTAAAATAACACTGATCCTTCCAGTGTTTTCCTTGATGAAGTTCTGCTTGGGCAAATAGTCTAATGTACCAAATATCCTCAGGAGAACTCAGGATAAAGAATTAGTCCATTAAGCCAATCATAATCAACAAATAATTGCAGAGACAATACTACAATTGTTTCAATTAGCATATTCTTCATCTGGAAATCAAATGATCACACTCTCCAGAGAAATTTACACAAGTCACTATTTCCTCCCTTTAAAAAAAAAGCAAACAAGCACCACTAGCAGCTTAACATATCAGCCAGCATCACAGGAGAAACCAGAACAAAACCTGGCAGATGTTTCATGTTTTTTTAAAATCTTTACTTTAAAATGTTTGCACTGTTAAAATGGTGAAAAAAGGACGAGTGCCAATTGCAATAATAAGAAAGAGAAAAGATAAGGATAAGACCCTGCTTTGGCAAGGGGCTTGGACTCCACGTTCTTGGAGGAGGTCCCTTCCAGCCCCTACCATTCTGTGATTCCATCAAGATGAAAGAGAAGAGAATAAGAGGAAAACAAAGGCATCATCCTGAAAACCAAAGATTCTAAACCCACAAACTTCTGATGAGATTTTAAAATTACAGTTGGCCCTAAAAAGAATTTTTTTATGGTTTAAAATTTTCTTTAATGATTTTTAATTAGTTTTTGAAAAATCTCATGAAGATAGAAAGATGAAATGCCAAGTATTTAGCCGAAACTTGCATTTCAAAGCATTTTTAAGTAAACACCTAAGTTCTTTACCTTAATAGTAACAACAACAATAATAATTCAGCTACATTCAACAATGTGGAATCATTTTGTGTTGGAATAAATATGTTATTCAATTTATTTTTTTTTTCCCACAGTGGAACATTCAAAATCTAGGAAATCGACACCTGAAAAAAGATTCCACATGTTAAGAAAGAAATTTGATTTCTACATATGTCACTGGAGAGGAGTCTATTTTCTTGAAAGAGGGCAAATTCAATTATTTGAGTTCTAAACACTGTCAAAAATCAGAGAAATTAAGAAATTAAGAGCTAGATCATTTATTTCTGAAGAAAATGCTTTTGAAGTATGGAGGGAGAACAATTGAGCATAACTTAAGCTTCTGGTCTTGGTATCAAACTAAGGCTGAGTCATAAAATCACTTTGAAGACAGCTGTAATGATATAAAATGTTACTGCATGCCAGCTGTTCACTGAGAGTATTCAAAGAGAATTGCCCATTCCAAATATAAATTGTGGTATCCAGTGAAAAATCTGAACTACCTGAAGTAGCAATTTCCTTTTCACTAAGGGAAAATAAGGTTTAACAGAACTCTAGAAAGAGGAGAGCATACATAGCCTTTGTTTATGAAGCATAGACAATGTTTTCACTATCCTAATTTAACAGCTTCTTGTCTGAAAGACTCCCTAGGAGATAGGGATTAAAAAGAATTTGATGAAAATAAAAGTATGTATTGAAATGCTACAAAATATCCTCCCTGTTGTAAATATTAATACAAGAGCACATTAGAAATAAGTTCTGCTGACATAAATATTTCAACACTGTCTTGTTTAGTGGCTGCATATCTGTATGCCTACAGAAAATCCATGAAAATCACTATATTGTAACTTAAAACTAGTGTCTTTGTTTTGCATCAAGTTCTCTCATTGGCATTTAACACTGAAACTGAAAAACTGCAATAAAGGGAGAAAAAGAATGGGTCTGCAGAAAGAAATAAAACCAAAACCATGTAAAGGGACATGAGCTGTTACCACACTGAATTCACAATTGCCACAGTGCACTGCACAGACCAAGACAGCTTTAAAAAAGCCTCACAGAGTTACAGACATCCTGCAATATCATTGCAGTGCATAAAATAGGCTGTGAAACTTGCTCCAAGCCCCCCCAGCCAATTAGGTCTGTTATGCTCTATTTTAATGCTGGTTCTTAAGCTAGAGGCTGTTGAAAGATTGCAAAACTGTCAGTTTTGTAGAAGTCTTCTCTACAATCTCAGTAAAATATTGGGGATGTCAAGAAAAACTAAGGGAGTTTTTGCCTCCATTTGCCTATCTTGCTCAGCTACCTTTAAAAATACTAAGCTTTGTTGTTTTTAATTTAAAAATCCACAAGAACAAAGTTACAAGTTACTGAAAGCAATTTACTTCTGCTAATGGAAGTAAATCTGAATGTAGAAAAGACCCCAGTGTACTCTGAAGTAAAAACTCCTATATCGTGACTCAGGAATTGATCTTGAACATCTCTCCTCTGAAGAAAGACTGAGGAAACTTGAGGCTGTTTAGACTGGAGAAGAGAAGGCTAAGAGCAGACCTTATCAATGCCTATAAATACCTGAGGGGTGGGTGTGAAAATGAAGGTGCCAGGCTCTTTTCAGTGGCGCTCCATGATAGGACAAGGAACAATGGGTACAAGCTGGAACACAGGAGGTTCCACCTCAATATGAGGGTGATGAAGTCCTGGAACAGACTGCCCAGAGAGGTTGTGGAGCCTCCTTCTCTAGAGACTTTCCAAAACTGCCCAGATATGCTCCTGTGTGGCCTGCCCTAGGTGATCCTGTTTTGGCAGGGGGCTTGAACTTGATAATCTTTTGAGGTCCATTCCAACCCCTACCATTCTATTACTCTATGACACCAGCCTCTGCAGTAGTTTACCAGGTGACTTTAGAAAATCAGTTTGGTATTAGTTTACCCGAATTTCATTATCAAGGGCTTTAGCACTTCCTATTGGGGACAGAGCTGTATGAGAGCTAAGCATTACCAGTATGTCTGAAGATAATTATCAGACTTCACCATAAATCCTGAATTTTTCAAAGTCATTTACTAATGCTTATACTCTGCTTTTATACCTCTTTGGTAATGTTTGTATAAGTCTTTTTTTCATGTCAAAAGAGCTGAATATATGAGAAAACAAATTTAACTACAGAGTACACAAAGTGTCATTATATATATATATATAAAAAATTGAAAAATTAGAGAACATTTTATAAATCCCTTTGGCTATAATCATGATGTGTTGCTTCTAGACACACACACTTCAAAAGAATATGCAAAGTTTTGGGAATGGAATGGATTTTAAAGACTTAAAAGATTAAATATTATTTTGCAGGGCATGACTTTTCACATAGTATGACACCTAGTATTATTACAAGTGAGAAGACTGGCATGTCAGACAATCTCCTGGCTTGTTCTCAGGTTCTTGGAACCCATTCATCACTAGAAGAGGAGCTGGAACTACAGTGTTCATTTAAAAGTTTGTTATGTTTGTAGCAGCCACAAAGAAAAACATGGAGAAAAAACGCATGAGGACTCTGCAATGCTGTCATGATTGCCAAGTTCAATTAAACACCTGATCTTTCCCATAGCAACCAAATTTAGCTCTTACACTTCTATTCACCATCAATTTTTTGTGATAAGGAGTGTATTTCTCTTCTACAGTGCTGGCAACCAAGTCCTCCTAAAAATCCCCACATCATCTCAGCAGATAGGACCTTATTTCAGAAGCTGTGGGTAATTTGCTGAAGAGCTGTAACAAAGCTGACCACTGTCAAGACAGCTTTCTTTAAAAAACAAAGCACTATTTCTTTAGAAGAGACATTTTGAAGAAACTATCTTATAACATTATAGAACCCTTACATACATGTCTAGATATCTAGGCAACCACTGAGCTCATTGCCTGGAGCCTGGTATGATTTAAGGTCACCTGAGTGACCTAAAGAATTTAATTCCACATGAAAAGTCCTATCACTAGAGGTTTTACACCCACTTCTGAGAGCTAACATTAGAAAATATGAGAGTCTAGACACTATTGATGCATTTGTGAAGCTCCCATCTAAAACACTGTTCCTAATCTTCCCACTGCACAGCTCCAGATTCCCAAACAGGGTATTAACCCTGTGCCATGCAATCTTCTCTCATTGCTCCAAATTATGACCTCAATTCATATCATCTGCCTCTTCCTTGCTCCCACACATTTCATCTTCTCAGACAATGACTCAGTTTCTGGGCTTTCTAACATTGCTTTTCTGACACAAATACCAAGCTGTAGAGGCTGGAGTGAGGTAGGGGTCGTTCTCTTCTTTCAAGTAACTAGTGACAGGACAAGAGGAAATGGCACCAAATTGTGCCAGGGGAGGTTTAAAATGGATAGTAGGAAAAAAATCTTTACTGAAAGAGCAGCCAGACTTGCAAAAGGCTGCTCAGGGAGGTGGTAGAGTCATCATCCCTGGAGGTGTTCAAGAAACATATAGACATGAAACTTTGGGACATGGTTTAGTGGTCTCTGAAGGGCTTCAAAAAGCACATAGACATGGCATTTCAGGACATGATTTAATGGTCATGGCAGTGTTGGGTTGACAGCTGGACTTGATGGAGTTTTTTCCAACCTAAAGCATGGCAGGCACCAATGCTCCACAGTTGTGTAACGTGCATCATCTAACTCTGAGTGTAATTGCAAGCCTAATATCACAGTGCCATGTTATGTGAAAGCAAAAGTTTAGGTCTGAGATACAATCTTGTTTGACAATCTAATTTTAGTTTCTGTAGTGCATTTTGTCTATTGAGTGCTTTCCTCAGGACTAACTTAGTCCTCACACAAGTCTACTCATTAATTGTGTCTATTTCCCAAATTGTTTTATCTTCACACATTCACTGTACAATATATAAGTATTGCAAAATGTGGACAGTACTGACCTTTGTAAGATGGTATGAGAAATAATTAATACTTAAGAACTAGATATTGTTATACTACTACTACTACCATTAATGTTAAAGTCTATTAAACTTTCTTACAAGCCCCTTCTCTGCAGAGCACCATCTCTTTGTCCCAAACCTGCTGCTTAAAATAACTTAAAGACACACAGTACAACAACCAAAGCTTATGCTGCAGTAAATTGGCAGGAGAGATCAAGAATACTTCAGATGTCCTTGGCTCATTCATCCCCACAGAACTCTTTGGGTAAAAAGTCTCAGAGAATCCTCTGATATACCTAACACTCACGAAGCTGTTACAATAGTTTCTGACTAATCCATATGGTGTTAACATCTGCCACTTTTCAATGTAAAATTCATTTCCAGAGCAATACATTTCTCAAAGACAGCAAGAATGACTGCAAAATAATGATTTTGTGATAATTCTGTTTCAGAGAAAACATTAAATGGTGATAACTACCATTAACTTTGGCATATGAAGCCTTGTGTAAAGCCTGCTGAAGTCAATAAATATATGATATTCCCTCCGACTAAATGTGACTGTATTAAGATGCCCAACAGAAAAACACATGAGGGTGCTGGTGGACAGCTGACTGAACGTGATCCAGCAATGTGCCCAGGTGGCCAAGAAGGCCAAAACTGTCCTGACCTGAGTTAAACATACTGTGTCCAGCAAGGAACTGATCGTGTGCCTATACTCAGCACTGGTGAGGCCATGGATTAAGTACTGTGTTCACTTTTGGGTATTGTAGTATAAGAGAGACATTGAGGTGCTGGAGCATATCCAGGGAAGGTCAGTGAAGACAGTGAGGAGTTTGGAGAACAAGTCTTATGAGGAGTGGCTGAGGGAACTGGAACTGTTTAGTCTGGAGAAGGCTGGGAGGAGATCTTACAACTCTCTACAACTCCCTGAAAGGAGGCTGGAGTGAGGTGGGTATCGGTCTCTTCTCTCACATAATTAGTGACAGGACAAGAGGATATGGCCGTGAGTTGTGCCAGAGGAGGTTTAAAATGAGTATTAGGAAAAAATTCTCTGCTGAAAGTGTGGTCAGGCATTGGGAAAAGCTGTGGCAGAGTCATCATCCCCAGACATGAAACTTCAAGACATGGTTTAGTGGCCATGGTAATGTTGGGCTGATAGTTGGACATGATGACCTTAGAGGGTTCTTTCCCCAATCTTACTAATTTCATGATTCTATAATTTTTTTAAAAGACCATTCACATTAGGGGCTTTTAAAGATCTTAGTGCTAATACTTTTTATTACAATTAAAATTTGTGGCTTTAACGAGTTAGCTAGTAAATAGATTCTCAAAGTATTTTTAGAAGCACTCAATTTTATCCTACCAATACACAATTACGACTGCCAGAATTCACTGGCATTTTCCAGCAATGGTTCTATAGCAATTTAACTCTTAATTTTGGAAGCCAAGTATTATATTAAGATACATTTTTCTCTCTGTTCACACTACTAATGTACAGAGTTCTAACAGGATGTAAAGCCTTCTGTTAGTTACATTTACTTATGGCACATTATGAAGACACAACAGGTCTTTAAAAAACAAATCACCTAGAGAAACTGTTCAGAAATAGAGTATCTGCCTGTACATAGTTTAAATGCAATTTATTAAGCTTCCAAATATTGAAAGCTAAATAAAGGCATCAACTCAATTTTGTTTGGTATACCTTTCAGTATATAGTCTTTTTTGTCTGTGTTCTTCAAGCGATTAGTCAGTGTTTCCCCCTGCAGCAAGTGTATTAATATTTCTCATTAGCAATCTGAACATAAACCGGATTTGTTCACCCTGTATGTAGAAGGGGTTATTAATAGGATAATAAAACTAAGAACACTAATTTTTATGTCAATTCTATATCCTGGCAATTACCTCTTAAATAGGTTGGACTTGTCTTATCTTAATTAGTGGTGTTTCAAAGAACTTATATTGGAGAGAAACATTATTTTTTTTTCCTCCAAGAAAAAGTAATGTATTTTGACTTCTTTTCTAGACAAAGACCAGGTTTATGCCCAATTATGTATATTGGTAACTTAATTAACTTCATTTGAGTTAACCTCATTTGAGGTATGCATGAGCAAAGCCACACACATATGCAACTGATTGGTGTTTCCTTGTGAAGGCTGTCTTCTCTTGATATTAAAATAATAGCATGTTACTGTTTTAATATTAAAATATTAAAATCCATAGGCCTGGATCTTCAGTTAGCTTTAAATGCTTGGGAACACACACCACTCCCACCTGCACCCCACAATGAAGTGACAGCAAGCAAAAAAGCAAACTCATCAGTTACCTATCAAAACAGCTGTCTTAAAATAATGAATTGCTTTTGCACACAGTTCTGGTAGCAGAGAGATACTGAACATAGCCAATGTTGTAGTAGCTTAAGGCTTATTGGAAAATTCCAATATGAGAAATGGGGATTTTTCAAAAGTTCAGTGCAGAATGTAAATAAATTAGAGCAGTGGACATAACAGAATAATAATCACAGTATCACAGTATCGCAAGGGTTGGAAGAGACCTCAGAGATCATCAAGTCCAACCCATCACCACAGCCCTCAAGACTAGACCATGGCACTAAGTGCCATGTCCAAACGTGCCTTGAACGNACAAAGACCAGGTTTATGCCCAATTATGTATATTGGTAACTTAATTAACTTCATTTGAGTTAACCTCATTTGAGGTATGCATGAGCAAAGCCACACACATATGCAACTGATTGGTGTTTCCTTGTGAAGGCTGTCTTCTCTTGATATTAAAATAATAGCATGTTACTGTTTTAATATTAAAATATTAAAATCCATAGGCCTGGATCTTCAGTTAGCTTTAAATGCTTGGGAACACACACCACTCCCACCTGCACCCCACAATGAAGTGACGGCAAGCAAAAAAGCAAACTCATCAGTTACCTATCAAAACAGCTGTCTTAAAATAATGAATTGCTTTTGTACACAGTTCTGGTAGCAGAGAGATACTGAACATAGCCAATGTTGTAGTAGCTTAAGGCTTATTGGAAAATTCCAATATGAGAAATGGGGATTTTTCAAAAGTTCAGTGCAGAATGTAAATAAATTAGAGCAGTGGACATAACAGAATAATAATGATAAAGTTTACATCATTCATTAGTTTGCTAAGAGGGATAAAAAGGCAATATATAAACAATTTCTCATGCTTTGTTCCTTTTGCCTCCTGCTTTCCACCAACCTCCTCTGCTCCTCTGTGCACAGGAAGGACATGGAACTATTGTAGAGAGTCCAAAGGAGGCCACCAAGATACTCAGAGGGCTGTAGCAGCTCTGCTATGAGGACAGGCTATGAGAGTTGGGGTTCTGGAGCCTAGAGAAGAGAAAGCTTCAAGGAGACCTGCACAAAGGCTGGAGAGGTCTTGTAATGACAGGATGAGGAGTAATGGGTTTAAAGTGGCAGAGGGGAGATTTAAACTGGATGTTTAGATTAGGAAGAAGTTCTTTGCAGCGAGGGTGGTGAGACACTGGCACAGGTTGGCCAGAGAGGTTGTGGCTGCTCCCTCCCTGAAGGTGTTCAAGGCCAAGTTGGATGAGGCCTTGAGTGACCTGTACTAGTGGGAAGTGTCCCTGCCTATGGCAGGATATTGGAACTGGATGAGTTTTGAGGTCCCTTCCAATTTAAACCATTCTATGATTCTATGGCAGAGAAGAAGGTGGTGTTGGCTGCTTTAGGGTTTTATTTGTCCAGAAAANATGAGGCCTTGAGTGACCTGTACTAGTGGGAAGTGTCCCTGCCTATGGCAGGATATTGGAACTGGATGAGTTTTGAGGTCCCTTCCAATTTAAACCATTCTATGATTCTATGGCAGAGAAGAAGGTGGTGTTGGCTGCTTTAGGGTTTTATTTGTCCAGAAAAGGAGGACTGGATTTCTGTATTATTTCTAAATTGTAAATAATTATATATAATTGTAAATACATGCAAATATATTTTGTGCAAATGTTTTAAATTTAGCTTGCTGTAAAATATAGCTTTATCTTACTTCCAAAGTTTCTGAGCTAGTCTGATGATTTCAGTTTTATCTGGGGGGTAATTTGGGGCCTGGAGCATGAGCCCTATGAGGAGAGGCTGAGGGAGCTGGGGTTGTTCAGCCTGCAGAAGAGAAGGCTCAGGGGTGACCTCATTGCTCTCTACAACTACCTTAAGGGAGGTTGTAGCCAGGTGGGGGTTGGTCTCTTCTCACAAGTAACCAGCAACAGAATGAAGGGACACAGTCTCAAGTTGTGCCAGGGGAGGTACAGGTTGGTTGTTAGGAGGAAGTTCTTCACAGAGAGAGTGACTGGCATTGAAATGGGCTGCCCAGAGAGGTGGTGGAGATGTTCAAGAAAAAAATGAATGAGGCACTTAGTGCCATGGTCTTGTTGATTGGATAGGGCTGGGTGATAGGTTGGACTGGATGATCTTGGAGGTCTCTTCCAACCTGGTTGATTCTATGATTCTATATATTTTTCTTAGCACTGAGACAGATGAAATACTGTGACCTATATGTGATTAGCTTCTGAATGATGCATAAGCAAAGAGAAAATTAAGATTAGTCACACCTGAAGTCCTTTTGCTCCTGCTTGATTTTCATTAAGGTGTTGAAGTGCTGTGTTGGAAATCCTGGGAAAACATGCAAGAGCATGTACAGGTACTTGCTTAACTCAGAAGAGAAACTTTCTCTTCACTTAGTTTATAGACACTTTAATTATGGAGGCACTTCATTCTGCTTTATCAATGTAAGTTGCATGAACATGCCATTTATCATAAAAAATAGTTCTATCTATTATGCTGATAATGCCCAATTAAATCTATATGCTTCTGTTTTTTCAATCAAGTAAGTGTTACTTGCATTGGCTCAGCTTGCATAAAGCACACATCAAATCACTGAATGGCTTAGGTTGGAAAGGACCTCAAAGGTTGTCCAGTTCCAACCTCCTCCCATAGACAGGGACACCTCCCACCAGAACAGATTGCTCAAGGCCTCATCCAGCCTGGCCTTGAACACCTCCAGGGAGGGAGCAGCCACAACCTCCCTGGACAACCTGTTCCATGTTAGATAACAAAATGATATACAAAATTTGGAAAGGAAAAATTAAGAAGTCCAGTACCTTAGGCAGCAAAACTATTTAAAGCAAGACTACTGCAGTGTTTAGGAATTTGAATAGAGGGTTGTATTAGTGTGTCATCCTAAACTGAATCAAATATTTCAAGCCCAGTAATGAATGCCTTGATTAAAATTACTTTTTTTTAAACCAAACCTTATGTCAAGATTCTAGGAAATCTTGCTTACACTGAAGGAAATGTCTCTGTAACTAAATTAACATTGACAGTTGTTTCATAAGGGCATGATGTTTTACTGATATTTCCCTGAAGAAAGCTCAGTTTCATGTTAATATAACAAAAATAGGTCAAAACTTGAAAGATGAGGATATTGTACTGCAAGGTTTTAATGTGGGGAGAGATCAAATTTCCACCTGCATTTTTTGTGTTCATTTAATCTTCCCCATAATAAATTACAGCACAATTGGCAGTGATTAGGTTACAGTGAAATTTTCTTTTTAAAGATGCAAAAGGAGCTTCATGAACACAGACACGTTTTGAGTATCAATTTAAATTCCTTGGAGTGAATTTTTTACCATCTGGGAAATGCTTCACACTTAACTTATTTTCAGTAACTCTTTGCAAAATATCAGGGCAGCAGAGTTTTCACCAAATCTTTCTTTAGTACAATTCTATAATTCCAATATGCTATCTAATTATAATACAAATATGCAGAATCACACTTGAATCAGAACTGGGACAACTTTTGCGTCTGTTTTGCTTATTCAGGCTTTGAGCTTCAAACAGCTTTAGTAAATACCTCATTGGGAAGGTACAATTCTATTGTTAACCACACTTTTCAGAAGAGGTTTCATATTTACTGTGCTTTTCTGGGTCCAATCAGACATTCAGTCACCAAAAGATAATCCCATAAAGGAATATTCTATAGCCTTCCAGTATCTGAAGGGGGCCTACAGGAAGGCTGGGGAAGGATTATTTACAAGGTCCTGCAATGACAGGACAAGGGGCAATGGGTTTAAACTGGCAGAGGGGAGATTTAGACTGGATGTTAGGAGGAAGTTCTTTACAGTGAGGGTGGTGAGGCACTGGAACAGGTTGCCCAGGGAGGTCATGGATGCTCCCTCCCTGGAGGTGTTCAAGGCCAGATTGGATGAGGCCTTGAGTAACCTGTACTAGTGGGAGGTGTCCCTGCCTACGGCAGGGGGTTGGAACTAGATGATCCTTGAGGTCCCTTCCAACCTTACCATTCTATGATTCTAGATGATTCTTAGATTTCCCACACATTACAGGACAACAGTGTCAATACCTTTCAATTGTTGGTTAAGTATCTTCTAGTCCATTACACCTTCTCACACATGGTATTCCAAAGCATTTTTCAGTACATGCAGTTTACTCATTCCAGAAATTTTGGCACTCAGAAGAGGACATCAGATTAAAATCACAGAATGAACGAGGGTGGAAAAGACCTTTGAGATCAGAGAATCTTAGAATCATAGAATCAGTCAGGGTTGGAAGGAACCACAAGGATCATCTACTTCCAACCCCCTGCCATGGGCAGGGAGACCTCACACTAGATCAGCCTGCCTAGAGCCTCATCCAGCCTGGCTTTAAACACCTCCAGGGATGGGGCTTCCACCACTCTCTGGGCAACCCGTTCCCAGGTCTCAGCACTCTCATGGTGAAGAACTTCTTCCTAACATCCAGTCTGAATCTATCCATTTCTAGCTTTGTTCCATTCCCCCCAGTCCTATCACTACCTGAGATCCTATAAAGACCTCCCCAGTTTTCTTGTAGTCCTCCTTTAGATACTGAAAGGCCACAATAAGGTCACCTCAGAGCCTTCTCCTCTCCAGACTGAACAGCCCCAACTCCCTCACTGAGTCCAACCTATCACCCAACATCTTCTAATTAACAAAACCATGGCACTAAGTGCCTCATCCAGGTTGCTTTTAAACACCTCCAGGGATAGTGACTCCACCACCTCCTTGGGCAGCCCATTCCAATGCCAATCACTCTTTCTGTGAAGAACTTCTTCCTAACATCCAGCCTAAACCTGCCCTGGCACAGCTTGAAGCTGTGTCCTCTTGTTCTGTCACTGGTTGCCTGGGAGAACCAGTTTAATACAATTATTATCAACTGTACTTCAGATTTTATATCACTGATCAAATTCACAAATGTTCTCAGCAGAAAAAAGCTCCAATGATAGGTCACCAAACGAAAATGTGTCCTCCCAACCTCAAGCCAAGAAGGGATTGTGGGATTTACACTAAATATGGGATGGCAGAAGAGTAGCAAAATGAATAGCTCCAAAGATATACTTTAGTCACTGATTAAACCCTTTCTGGTATCCCAGACAACATTAGAACTGTCTCCAGCATGATTCACAGACTATCTGTAGTGATAACATGCTCTGCCTTCACTTCAGACCAAATCTCTTTATAATCCAGACTAAGACAGGAGGCTTCAGCTGCCTCTGAATGCTTCAGTAGCAGAGATGAAGGCACAATGTTTCAGTGCAATGACCTTGCAATGTTTCAGAATTGAGAGTTATGTGGAAAATAGCTAAGAAAACATCCTGAAAACCTGACAGTAGTAATGTTGTAATAGCGATGATGCTCTGAACTAGATGCCTCTTGCAAACACAACATAATTAAACATTTTCTATTTATATACTGCTCTGAATCTGCCCAAGGCCAGACTGTATACTGCTCTTGATCTTCTGTGTATGTGTGAAAGCCTGCCATAAGAGTTCACACCAGCTAGCAAGACACTTGCTCAAGAACAGCAGACAGTTACTCTCCCTGAACTTTTCCCATGTTGGGGAATGAAGACATAAACCAATCCTCTTTTTCTGTTCCATGTTATACATTACAGATCTGAGAATACCAGGAAAGAAGGTAGCAGGCTCAAATTATTTTGCATGAACTTGTACTCTTAAGAAAGGGTCAAAAATCCTATTTTTCTAATACTCTTAAAGCCTTTCTAAAAACTACCTATCCAGCACAGTTGGAGTAAGCTTCGTAGGCATGAGTGAGGGACAACAGACCTTTCGTCTTCTCTTACTTCCCAGAGCAGATTGTGCCTGACTGAGACAGCTGATCTTCGATGCACCTCCATCAGAAGAGCTTGTGACTACAGGCCACAATTTAGCTCATAATATTTTCTAAATGCTAAATGTTAAACTTAAAATTAGGAGTTACATATGAGTCTATTTTTAAAAATGATATTTTTCTTGGGCAGAGATTGACTCCACATTTGAGGAAGCCACAGAGAACGAGTTATTTCATCTATGGGCAGAAATAATTTTGCTTCTGGCATAGACTTCAAAGCAATTTTTAGAATCTGAAAGAGAAATAAATGATGTACTGTGCTAAAATGCCTCAAATTGATCTCTAGCCTCAGAAAAACAGGAAGCGTGCAGATTTAAATGCTTTTTTAGGGCACAGAATAATCCCAAGTCTTGTCAATTAAGTGTGCCAGTCCAATCCAAATCTGTTTTAAATCACTGTTCAGACCTACCGTGCACATGTTCTACTTTAGAATTATAGATTTAGCTCGGAATGATATCCCACTGGTTTTGAACTAATGTATTTGCCTGCAGTGTTTTTTTAGAAAGAAAAAGCTCTTCCACACTAGTAATTTTTAATGTGTTGGAGACTGATTCTATCTGAAATCTGCTAAACTCAGTATGAGTATTTCTACTAATACCAATAAGCTTTGGATCAAGTCCCTAGAGAATTTTAACTGGCAATCAGCATTTTAAACACTTTTTTCTTACTGACTTGCGTACATTCTCTGTATCAAATATTCTATGACATCTTCTGAAGATAGTCATAACCAAAAAATATCTTGCCAAATATTTTATTTTGCTACATGCATTTGCACATTGTGGTCTATACAGTGACTTCAAAGAATAATATGGAATATGAAAATACAGTCTGCAATTAAAATTCCTTTATAAAAAGTCTAATTTGCTATTCAGGGTATAAATGAATGAATGGTACCATGCAGGACTATCAGTTACCTCCATTTAAAAAGAGTAGAAATACATTTCACCTATCTTGTAAGACACTTGATTCTACAAAAAAAGGGTAATCTAGGACTACTTCTGCTTTTTTGGCAGGAAAATTTTGATTTCTCTAACAGAAGGTTCATGAGATCTGAAGTGCTGGAGTGAGGCCAGAGGAGGGCCACACAGATGATCAGAAGACTGAAGCACCTCTTCTACGGCAACAGGCTGAGACAGTTTGGGCTGTTCAGCAGGGAGAGGGTTCTGGAGAGACCTTATAGAAGTCATCCAGTATGTGAAAGGGGCCTACAAGAAAGCTGGAAAGGGACTTTTTACAAGGCCTTGTTGTAATAGGATGAAAGGGAATGGACTGAAGCTCGAGGAGGGAACATTTAGATTGGACACTAGGAAGAAATTCTTTACAGTGAAGATGGTGAGACACTGGAACAAGCTGTCCAGGGAGGTCATGGATGCCCCCTTCTTGAAGGTGTTCAAGGCCAGATTAGATGAGGCCTTGAGCAACCTGGACTAGTAGGAGATCCCCCTGTGCATGGCAGGGGGTTGGAACTAGATGATCTTTAAGTACCCTTCAACCCAAACCATTCTATGATATGTAACTAATGGTTTCTATGAAGCTTTCCTGGAAAAAATGTTTCTCAACTCCAGAAAAGAATGTGTGAATGAAACTAGAAAACATATAACCCTTCAAGATCTGGAGTTTGATGTGGTGATGTGGAAAACAGAACTTTAAATCCCTGCTCAGGAGTAGGTAATTGAAAGATGGAATTTAAAGCATAGGGGAGTATCCTAACCACCAAGCTGTTGACAATTTTCTTTCTTTTGCTCTTCTGTCTCCTGCTTTTGCCCTACCCTTTTTTTCTTGTTCTCTTTCCCACATAGTTTTGACAGGTGACTGTATTCCTAAATCAGAATATTAAACACTTTTCCATTTCTCATCATATCATTGACATTTACTGAAGAGAACCACTGGACATACTGCCATATGTTTAATTTTAGTCTTAGCTCTCAAGTTTCCAGGGAATAAACGAGAGGTTCTAATGAATGCTAAGAAACACATTTTTATTAGAAAAAAATTATTTGTTCAGAAATATTATTTGCTTCCATATCATTACTGTTGTAATCCTTGGGTTATCAGGTTTAGGACTAAAATGACTAATAGCTGTGAAATATAGTTAATGTCCTTTTGCTATTTTGTGTATCTTTTCCCTAATACTATTTTAATGAAAGCATTTAGTAATCAATTCTGTAAGCTTAATTTGCTTGCAGATAGGATGATAATTGTACAAGATCTGTTGTCTGTGGTGTTGAGGCAGAACTTAATTATACATAGACAGATGGGTGGGTTTTCCTTTGGTTGAAATTATTGTAGCTTGGTATCAGGAGATGAATATGATATTTAGCAGTCTGAGTGGTCTTACTGATTATGACTTAAAGGAAGAGAACAGAAGGAAAGCAGTTATTCAACAGCCAGCCTTGGTTTGTAAATCCTAAGAGCATATATAGTTCCCATAAAAAGAAATGCCTATGGCAGGGGGTTGGAACTAGATGATCTTTGAGGTCCCTTCCAACCTCACCATTCTATGATTCTATAAATAAAGCTCTCATAAGGAAAACTTACATTTTCCTAATGTCTAAACATAACCTGAAGCAAAAAACCAATATTCAACAGAAAAAAAAAAAGTGGTTATTTAAATTCCAAAAGCTGAAGGAAGGACTCAACTGTATATTCACTCCTGAAGTTAGTGTGGTGAATAGCTAAAGGGGACCTACTGGAAGGCAGCGAAATGACTGTTTAGAAGGGCTTGTATGACAGGATGAGGGGCAATGGTTTTAAAGTGGAGTAGGGTAGATTTAGGTTGGACATAAGGAGAAAGTTCTTCACTGTGAGAGTGGCAAAATACTGGAATAGGTTGCCCAGGGATGGGGTTGAGGCCCCATCCCTGGAGACATGCAAGGTCAGACTCCATGCAGCCCTGAGCAGCCTGACCTAGTTGGAGGTGCCTCTGCCCACTGCAGGGGTGTTGGACAAGATGACCTTCGAGGATCCCTTCCAACCCAACGCAATCTGTGGATCTGTGATTATTTATGTATCTGGCTTCAGTATTTATGACAAGTCAATGTCACGCGTGGAACAATAAGAGCTCAAAATACATGACACCATTGAACTCAAGAGTCACTATAAACCTAAAACACTAAAATCTGCATTAAGAGTGCATATTTCATCAAGATTCCAGGTAAGCACCATCATGAGAAGTTCCTGCTTTGAGGCTATTGTACGTACTGCATTTTGTGATAGTCATTTTCTTTCACAGTGAAAGAAAAAAATACTTCCCCATGGCTACTGTTGCTATAGGTGATGTTTCACTTACTGCTATAACATGGAATAAGATTCTTGAGAGAAAGAATGCATCAGTTCTGAATTTTCTGAAATCCTGAAAGAATCATAAGTCTTATTATGACACTTAATTACAACTTGAAAAAAAAAAAGGTCTGTTTCAAAAATTCTTCAAAATTAAGCAAGGTACTTAGTATTTAGTGGTGCTTAACTTATCTTTCACCAGGATTAGTCATATTTTAATTTCCCCATCATTTTTCCAAGTCTAGATACACGATAAGGCAGCATTTCACATGGGGAGCAATGGTCTTGTAGCAATTAGCCACAAGTATACTCTTAGGACTTGCACATGGATGGTAAGGAATGGTTCTTCAGTAATATTTCAACACTTGCTGCTGAGCAAAAGCATGAAGATACAGCAAATGAGGTGAGACCAGCTTTCAAAACATAGCTGCCTGTCTAAATTCTCTGAGTAATTCTAAGGGTTATACTGTCCAAGCAGAACTTCCCCTGACAGTACATTGACACATCATGTAGGCATATATGAGCTGTCAGCTCCACTGACTTGGAATGGCATCATCAAGGGAGTGCACCACTCAGAAAGGGAAAGAAAGGATGGACAGAGCATATATCATTTAACAATATAAAAAAAATATATATAATTGCATATTTATTATTCTATGATCATGACATAAAGCTACTTCTTAAGCTACAAAAAGCAGTATAATGCAAGTAGTGCTTGTTGCTCAAGAGATATAATGTGTGTTTTTACCCTTATGAAAAATGATTGGTAATACAGGGAAAACCAGACCTCCCTGTTCCCTGAACCTGTGTTTTTAGTGGCATGTTTCTTCTGCATTCTGCTATACCATTTCTTTCTTTTTCAGTGTTGCTTTTCTCTTGCCTATTCAGGTGGCATAGGACACCTCCTACAGGAGGAGGGAGAAGAAGCCAATTATGATCACTACCTCCCTTTTTCAGAGGGATCCAAGTGAGTTAGTGAACAGGTGGGGTTATTGTAACTGCTAGAATAAACAGTAAGCTGTTCCAATAATTGGATATTTATGGACTTGACAATTGGTTTTCCTGGATAAGCTTGGATTTACAACACCTGTGTTTCATAGTGTATTGGTTTAAGCTGGTTGGCCCCACTAGGAAGGATGGGGGACAGAGGGATGGGGCAACTCTCCCTCCCAGTGGTATAGCTCAACAGAGCAAGCTGGATCATATGTTGTGCACCATGCTGACATCATCCTCACTGTATGGCAGGAGAGGGTGTGGCTGGGGTTTATGGCACTCAGATATAACTTGTAGTTTCCTGTTCTGGGTTGGTGAGTTTTTGTTTTGTTTTCTTTTCTTTTTGGTTTTTTTGTGGGTTTTTTGTTTGTTTGTTTTGGGGGGATTGTTTGCGGGGGGTTTTTTTTGTTGGTTTTTTTTTGGGGGGGGGTTGTTTTTCTTCANNNNGTTTGGTGGGCGGGGTTTGTTTTTCTTCAGTTTCAAGGCTAATATTCATCCCTTTTGTTTCAGCTTGTTTCACCTGCTGGTGTACCCTGGTACCTTTTCTCATTTCATTTTTTTTTTTTTTGCTGTGTTTTGTTTTCCCATTGTCTAATCTGATATCCCTGCAATAGAGCAGTAAATTAGCCTTATCTCAACTGACATTTCATCTTTCCCACCTTCTTTCCTCCCTTCCCACTGAGAAGGAAAGGGGTGGGGAGCAAGGAGAAAACCCCATTTGTAACTGGACTGCTGAGACTCAGCCACCAGCTGAGTCAAATCCAGGACACATAAACAGGCT
>VWZE01025971.1:360141-380391 GCA_013396675.1 Eubucco bourcierii | reverse complement strand
CCCACTATTTTTAAGATGCCACTAAACATTCTAAGAGAATATTTCAAGAATAAGCCAGTATAAGCCATTTAGGATTCATTTTAAGGATACCTGTACTTTTCTCTTTGCCTTAATAATAACAACATTAAGCTGCCTCTTAGTGGCCTGTTGAATAGGTAAATGTACATTTTTCATTATTTAAACCTATTTATCAGAAATAGAAATCCCCAGCAATAACCCCACTGTCCTGGTATGAGAAATACCAAACCAATAAAGACATAAATTAATTTTCAATCACCATATTAAGGACAAAAAGGTCATTGGGAGCAGTCAGCATGGTTTTACAAAGGGGAAGTCATGTTTGACCAACCTGATAACCTTCTATGAGGATGTAACCAGGTGGATAGATGATGGAAGAGCAGTGGATGTGCTTTACCTTGATTTCAGCAAAGCATTTGACAGCATCTCCCACAGCATCCTCATAGCTAAACTGAGGAGGTGTGGTCTGGGTGATGGAGTAGTGAGGTGGATTGGGAACTGGTTAAAAGAAAGAAGTCAGAGAGTTGTGGTCAATGGGACAGAGTCTAGTTGGAGGCCTGTAACTAGCGGAGTTTCTCAGGGGTCAGTTCTGGAACCATTATTATTTGATGTATTCATTAATGACCCAGATGAGAGCATGGAGCTTGCTGATGAAACCAAGCTGGGTGGAGTGGCTGCCATACCAGAGAGTTGTGCTGCCATTNTGTGGTTAGTAGGTCGAGGGAGATTCTCCTCCTCTACTCTCCCCTGGTAAGGCCTCACCTCGAGTATTGTGTCCAGTTCTGCCCTCCCCACCCAGCTCAGGAAGGACAGGGGGCTGCTTGAGAGTCCTGTGCAGAGCCACAAAGATGATTAAGGAAGTTGAACATTTTCCTTATGAAGAGAGAATGAGCGAGCTGGGGCTTGTAAGCTTGGAGAGGAGACTGAGGGGTGACCTGATTAATGTTTATATGTAAGGANGGACTTGGGAGTCCTGGTGGATTGCAGGATGGCCATGAGCTAGCAGTATGTTCTTGTGGCCAGAAAAGCCAATGCCATTCTGGGGTATATTAGAAGGGATGTGGTTAGTAGGTCGAGGGAGATTCTCCTCCTCTACTCTCCCCTGGTAAGGCCTCACCTCGAGTATTGTGTCCAGTTCTGCCCTCCCCACCCAGCTCAGGAAGGACAGGGGGTTGTTTCAGAGTCCTGTNTTTCAAGGTCCCTTCCAGCCCCTGACATTCTATGATTAACCAGTAGCTATTCATAGAATCATTAAGGTTGGAAAAAACCTCTAAGATCATCAGATCCAACCTTCTACCCAACACCTTCATGACCACTAAGACCATGTTCCAAAGTGCCACTTCTACTTGTTCTTTTAATACCTCCAGGAATGGTGACTCCACCACCTCCCTGGACAAGTTTAACTGAATTATTTCTATTGCAATATTGGATTAGCATGCATTTATAATTATTTAATCATAATTGAATTATAGTATTCTATGGAACCCAGCGAACATTAAAGCTAAATAAACCTACATCTTTCTTCTGATTATAGCTCATGTAAGCTAAGCATAACAGCAACAAGACACTCTCAAACATGGATATATATTTATATATCTGTTACCTTGAAACCTTGATAAATGAAAAGCTGCCAAGGGAGCATTATATTTGAAGAAAGACTTAAATTTAAATTTAAAAAAGCAAGCAAGCTGGGCCCCAGAGAATTAACTGAGTTGAATTTAAACTAAACCAGATTTTAATTAAAGTGGTATTAAAAATGTTGTGATGAAATTTTTTTTATGTGTGTGTGTGTGTATTTTCTCATATAGTTTGAGATTTTGCATGGAGATTCTTCTCAAGAAAGAAGTAAGCATCTTGCAAACACTTGTGCAAGAACATACTTCTCTGCAGCCACTTAAAGCCTGGCTGATACCAGAAGCATGGATTTTATTATGAAAGCTATAAGCTATCCAAGACATCAAAAAAAGAGGCTGCTGATAGCATTACAAATTGATGATGATGAGCATGACACAAGCTCCTTGGCAAGACTGTGTAGAAGTCTATGTTGATTTTTGTGATGACACAAAATGTGTGTTGCCTCTCCTGCTGGCAATATGGGTTCTTGGGAGAAAGGATTATAGAGAATCCTGCCACTCCTATGAGATATCTCTGGAGAAAGTAATTCTCAAAGACTTTCTTAGGAGATGAGTAATATCATTCTTGTACAAGACCAAGCCAGAGTGCCTGCTTAGCAGGGTACTTCAGCATGACTTTAAATGTTAAAAAATAACATACATAAATAATGCCACTACTGAGCAAGCCTTCAATACTTCCATTCTTGTAAGTGTACAAACAGTAAATAGCTGCTAATGAGCTCTATAACCATCCACGACAGTGGGAATAAGACTTTTCTTTTAAATGATTTAACAAAGGACTTTGAAAAATATCTGTAGAAAAAAAAATAAGCCACGAACCAACAGAAATTTATTCTATGTCTCAGCAATTAAGAATGTTAATTCTATGAAGAGTGCTGTTGAAATGCATAAAATTGGCATTAGCTGGTGTTATGATCTGCTGGGTACAAGCCTCACAAGGGAAGGCTCTAAAACATAAATAATGGACCCACTTTTCAGCCTTCTGAATTTTTAAATGAGTGGAAACAAAAGGTGAGACCTTAGGCATTTAATTAAGTGTGAAACTCCTTGCAATAATGTGTTGTGATTGCATGGATTCAGCGAGGAATGGACAAATCAATAGAAGATAAATCTACTAAGGTTACATAACATATTGGAAACATGCAGGAGCACCTTGGTCTCAGGAGGACCTCGAGCTGCAAATAGTTGAAGGTTGTAATGGTCTTAAGAAGAGGTGTCACTATGCATGTTTTTTTCACAATTAAGCATTCCCCAAAGCATAAGTATTTGGTCACTGTCAAATATGATTGAGGGTAGATAAACTGTATTCTAATTCAGACAACCTTACCAATTCTTTTAAAATTATCATTATTTTATATCCTTCTTTTTTGTTTTTGTTAAACCTGCAATAATTTATTCCTTTGAGTCTCTTGACAGTTCTGATGTATTTTCAGAGTACAGCTTTGTATCTTCCCCAGATATGGCCATCTGCCTCTGACTTCTTCATCTGGATAAGCCCAAACTCAGTGAATTCTCTGCATAGGTCTAAGAAAATAATGAATCTCTCACTATGTAAAAATTAGAAATAGTGGGGAAAAAAATCCTTTGAATTCGTAGAGCTTTGCAATTAGAGCTACATTACAACTAGAAATACAAAATGAACACTCATACGCAGAACTTGCATAACCAAGTCCAAAGCTAGGAATAAGATGCAGTGTCTACAGATTTTTCAAAGGAGCCTCTTGACAGTTTCAATTTATATTACTATATCCTGAACTTCTGCAATTATTTATTTCTACCAAAGCACAAAAATGCTCGAGTCTGAGGAATATTTGAATTTTTTAAAAAACGTGACAGTACCTTCTTGAACTCTTATTTAATTAAAATCAAAATAGCTACTCTACACAAGTTATTCAATAACAGGAAAAAAAACCTCAAACAAGTATTTCATCCTGGTTTATAGCAAGATCTATACAGTCATTCTGGAACCATTCATGAAAGTGTCTCAGACTAATTCCTGCTTGGAGGGAGGGAGACAGAGAGGGAAAATAGGAAGGAAAAGAGGGAGGGAGAGAGGGAGGGAGGAAGGTTGGTTGGTTTTAAGGCTAGAATGAGAATTCTGAACTCACAGAACCATCTCCATTTTAGACAAAATGAGATCAATTATTCCAGAATGAAGGAGATCTGGGTTAAGTTTTATCCTTTCACTTAAATGGCATCAAACTTTCATTTTCCACAATGTCAATACCTGCAGGGTAGTCTGGTATGTCTCTTCAATAGAGCTGCTTATAAAACTCCTAATTAACTAGCTAATGTGTAAGACTGACTAGTTGTTGGATAACAAAAGTTGTATATAGAAGGTTTGTTTTCCCACTCATATAGACCATTCCTTTTATACCAAGTGGAACAACATAAAAGGAGAGATTTACTACAGCAAAAGCAAGGAACAGCAAATAGAAAACTATGTAGATGAGTCACATGCACAGAGAATAAATAAATGAAAATTGTCTTTTTTATTTTTAATGTTCTTAGGAGAAAAGAAAACATAAAGATGTCTTCATTATTAGTTGGTATTCAATGCAGATGGACTTTTTTTTTTAAAACTGGACCCCACTATGTATGCTCAAAGGACTAAAAGTGCTTTTTTTTTTTCTTAAAAGGTACTTTTTGCAATTTCCTTCAGTTCTAATCATCTCACATAGGGTTCAGAAAAACAGCAGGTGAGCAGAAAGCTTTCTAAAAGATAAAAATATTCTGCTAAAGGAAAAGAAGCAGAAAAGCTATTTAATATGAACAAGAGAACATGTTAATAAGAAAAGAAAAACAGAATGAAATGTAAGATAGAATATTTTAAATAATGCTACAAATAATTTAAATACCTTCAGAGAGCAAAAAGAAAATTGTACTACAAACAATACTGAGGAACTGAATACTGAAACATCCTAGTGCTCTTTGCTCATAGCTCTCGTCTTACCATGGGAATTCTTCTGGCTGATGAAATTCTCATTAGCATCCCTTCAGAGCTTGGTCAACCTTATTTACAAAATGTCCACAGGAAAGATAAGGAACATTACAAAGCATGCTGACAGCCTCAAGACTAAAATGATCTGTCTCTGCCAATGGGCCAGCCACAGTTAAGGACTTATTTTGCTTACAGCTTTGTAAAAAACAAAAACAACCAAAACCCAAACCAAAGCCAAACAAACAAAAAAAACCCCAAGCCAACAAAACCCCAACAAACCCACAAACCAAATCCCAACAAACCTCAGCAAATCTGAGACTAAGATGACAGTCAGATAAATATGGACATTGTTTACAGTTATTGTGCTCCCAGGAATAGTTAAGAATTCTAAACGAACCATTACAGAAAGTATTTTTTTTCTTTTGACTTTCCATGCCGGGATAATGATTTTAACTGGAAAAGTGCACATCAGTAATACGCATTTGAAAATGGAAATTATATTGCTTCTGAAATTGCATTCACAACCTCTTCCTCCAAAGAAGCTCTTTAAAAAAAAAAATCTGCATAGGATTGCTGTTGTAATATCTGATGTTCCTTCAGGAAAATACTTCATAATGTGATGAAGTATTTGCTTCATACTGCTGCATACCTGTTCTGTCAGAAAATGGGCAACCTAGTGAAGTGCAATAGATTTCAATAGCACAAATAGACATGTACACAAACATGCATACATTAGGTTTACCTTAGGGGAAAAAAAAAAATAAAAGAGTTGAGAAAATAGCTAATATTTGAAGCTGATTAGCATGTGTTGCATGGTGTTCCTAAGGATCCTGAAGGAAGTCTTCCACAATTTTAGGACAGCTTCTAAGAAATTCTCATCTCATAGATCCATTGAATGGTTTGGGTCAGAAAGGACCTCAAAGGTCATCTAGCATCCAACCCCCTGCCATGGACAGGGACACATTCCACTAGACCAGGTTGCTCAAGGCCTCATCCAATCTGGTCTTGAACACTTCCAGGGAGAGGGCATCCACAGCTTCCCAGGAAGCTGTTCCAGCGTCTTGCCATCCTTACAGTAAAGAATTCCTTCCTAATATCCAGTCTAAACCTTCAACATCACCACAGCATTGCTCTACTTTCCTGCTTGCTAGACTGGGGTCTCAGAATACAGGCTTTCAAAATTACTAAATATATTTAACATATTACACAGGGGTCCTCCCCTTCCCCCCTTATTGTCAGCAATTCCTAATTGGTTTATTCATAGCAGACAATATGGGGGAAAGAGGAAATCCCCCAAAGAAGAGCCACTTGAATGAGAAATAGCCACACACATTGTTTTCCACACATGCCTATCCACATGTGGTCACATGGTTCAGAATTTGATTTGAAACAAAGACATCAGCTGTTTATGTAATTCCTTCTTTTAACATGGTCACTGGCAACAGGGCTTAGAGATCCATCTGCAGTTTTATTCCTTCAATATGTCTGCTTCAAATTGTTTTATTTTCACATTAGCTTACTATTGACTTAACAATTAGAACGTCCACATCATCAATGATATGTGGACAGTTTGTTTGGAAAGCAGGCTCACACTAACAGCTACTAAGTAGGTTTAGCCCAGATAATTCAATTAAGCCTGAGAAAAGACTGAAAGATAACACCATATAAACACTACTGAAGATAAACTTCATAACAGTGTTGCCTAATTGGAATAATCTAACCATCTCCATCAAGATTATTAAATTCGGGCATCATGGGATTTAGAGGTCTGTTGTATCTTAATTTTTTATGTAAGCACTGGTACAGATCAGTTTCTTGGGGAAAAAAGTCTTGATTTTGGAATGGCAGCAATAAAGTAATCTAGGCATTCCCTGGCTTGATCTTTCTACTGTCATGTTTCTGGGCATCGCACATTGCATGGTGACACTTTAGTAAGTGAGATATAATAACAAAGAGCTTCATGAGATCGCAGAATGATTTAAGCTCATCTAGTTCCAACCCACTTGCCATGGGAAGGAACACCTTCCACTAGACCAGATTGTTCAAGAGCTGATTCAACCCAGCCTTGAACACTTCAAGGGAAACTTCCATGTTATTCTTGAAACTGGAACATGTAAAAACAGGGAGAGTTAGCAAATGGATGTTTACACTATTAATTAATTCTATATCACAATCTGTTCCTATGGGACAGACTATATCTTTGCTTTGGACAGCTGTGCACAGGCTGGAATTAGATGCAGCCAAAAGAAGGGCAACATAAGGAGACCTTAACACACTACATCTGCTGGACAACTTAATTAGACCAAAAAATAAATTGTTTGAGACAGTAGCAAGTATGATCCCCAGTAGCAGTTTCTGGAATAGTTCTGCTGTGCCTTACTAATTGCACTCAGTTGGACTTGGCTATAAATTCAAGGGGAAGAGAAATAAACTTCACAGATGAAAAGGCTCAGATTAACCCGTTTTGAAGAATGCCTTGGCAGGGTTTTTTTGGTATTGTAATCAAGAAGTTGAAGAAAAAAATTGAAAAACAGAGAAAAGAGGGCTTGAATTTGACCTTCTCAGGCATTTAATCTGGAAGAACATTTCTGATCAGTAATAGGTGGTACAGTTTACTCAGATGTTCACTTATTGGAGGTGCAGGTGCCCATAATATAAAGGTGACGCAAACACCTTTGGTACCAGCATTTGTTGGTTACACTTATTTCATTACATGACACTATTTTCCCCTTTCACTATCACTAGAACAGAATGTGTTCTATTGGTAATTAATAAAGTATTGTTAACAAAGACAGCGTGCCATGAACTTACCTATAGCACACCTAAAAATAACCTCTACCAATACATCTTTTTTCTTAGCATTCCTTTAATTTTGTACTTCTAATAATTCCAAACCTTTTCATGACTAAGAAACAAGGCTTGAACAGCCTGCATAGACATCACAGTTTGATCTTTTCATACCAGGTCTTAACTAATGAGATATTTAAGTAAGAAAATAAAGTTGGCAAATATGTGACCAACTTCAAACAGCAGCTTTGCTAATGTCACATAAAGGAACATTCCTCCAGCAGAGTAAGCTTTGATTGTATCTACCAACAAAACGGAGCCAGGAATTTCAGACTAGACCTCTGAACCAAGTTTCTAATACTTTCTAATAGCCACAGTAATATGTTGAATACCTTGATTCTCTCAAAGGAGTAAGGTAAAACTGCAAGCTTAACTTTAAGGGCAGGGCTGCTTTTGCTTCAGAAAAATCTAGCTTGGGTGACAAAGCAGTTTGATCAGATATTTACTTTAAAGAAAAGATCTGAAGACACTTCTAGGAGAAATCTGAGATGTGACTCAAGTGTTACTTTTTCATGATAGAAGGGGGAAAAAATAAAAAAAGTAGTTCAAGATATTAAAGACTGAATTGTTGAATCGTACATTCTGGATTGTTCCAAGGAATAATTCTACCCAGTCAGAAAACATGACATGAAAAGAATAGGATCTAAAGGAAGTTCCATCCCCTATAGGACCTAAGAGCTACACTTAGTTACCTCTAGGTACCACAATATGATGGGAAAAAGCCTGTGTGCTCTTTTACAGGTGAATGGAACATAACATTCTACTGGGCTGAAAATAAGGATTGCTGTGAGATTACCCACAGACAGCTGCTGACATTTTTGCTGCATACATGCATCTGAGTACAGATCTATTTTCTGATCTGGAACAGAACAAAAATATCTTCAGAGCTGTCTTTTTCATTTCACAGCTCAATTATACGCAGTACAAGAAGACATAATGAAGCTAATATGGGTTAGAGAAAGATCCATTATTCTGACTGATCAAGCAGAAAAGGAAAATAAAATAATCTGGAGTGACAGTTTCAGCTGCAAGTGTTGACTGTGCCAAACTGACGGTACCAAGATGGCGACAATTTTGCCACCTTCGATCCTGAAGATTTACAGTTCCAGAAGCACTTCAGGGATGTATATACCGAGGCACAGAACTGGGATACTAAAAAGCCATCTCCCTGAAAGCCCAGACTGCCCTCTTCTGGAATGAACCATTTTGAACATCCAGTAGTCTTGACAAAGTTTTATGAGCAACATAGAATCACAGAATGCATTGCATTGAAAGGGACCTTCAAAAGTCATCTTGTCCTACTCCCCTGCAGTAAGTAGAGACGTTCCCAATTAGATCAAGTTGCTCAAGCCCCATCAAGACAGACCTTGAATGTCTCCAGGGATGGAGCCTTCACTGCCTCCCTGGGCAACATGTTCCAGTGTTCCACCACCCTCATAGTAAGGAACATCCTCCTAATGTCCTAGCCAAATCTATCCTTCTCTAGTTTAAAACCATTGCCCCTTCTCACAAACAAACCACTCACCTAATTAAGGTCTCTAATTTTTCATTTGTGTTGTCATACAAAACACCTCCTAAAACACATCCAGAAGAGCAAGAAAATGACTAGCATCTCACCATGACAGTTACATAAGGATCTCCTTGTGCAATAGAGGGGACTTGCATTCAGTATAAAAAGTTTAATGGTAGTAGCTGACATTATTTGGATCCACTGACCTCCAACTTGAGGTGAAATGCAATGCTGTAAAAGCATGGAAATTCATTCTGAATTCCAGAACACTTCTCTGAAGACAGTGCTCTTGCTGCAAAATAAACCTCAGAAGGTACCCACAGTCTGTCCTACATGCACTGGAGTGAGAAAAACGTTTCCATCAAACTGTTGCAGGTTGTCCTTGGATGCGCTTGAGGGTCATTTGGATGTGGTGCTTAGGGATATGGTTTAAAGTGAATCTTGTAGAGTAGGGTTATTGGTTGGACTTGGTGATCCTAAGGGGTTTTGCCAACCTGGATGTTTCTGGGATTCTGTGGTTCTCCCACCAGATTCCCCCAGCAGAATCTTTATCCTTGTGTTTTAATTGCAGGCAGCCTGATACTAAGCTGTGTTCTGCCATCCATGCAGACAACATGCATTGCTTTGTTCACACTACAAGGTCATTTGATGCCAAAGCTGAAGTCCATACTTATGCTGTATGTGGACTATTTTTCAGTTAATTAATCAGCAGATGTTGCCATATGCTGTCAGTCATATAATGCAGACAATGCTGTGATAGAGTTCAGCAGTTTTCTACCTGACAGAAATACACTTCTTGATAACAAAGATCCCTGTTTCAAATCAGGAATTAGCAAACATCATGAGTAAAACTGCAAAAGAACCCCATTAAAAGAAGGAATTTTCTCTAATCTGCCAAAAGTTCCAAAGCAGTGATTCCTCTTTGGCAGCAGACTACAGTGGTAGAGTTAAAATGAGAAAGATTTTAGAACTAATTATTCTGTTGTATTTATCTCCTACTACCATCTGAATGATAATGAATTACTAAAGAATTTCCTAAAGAAAACATAAAAAGGACTGAAACTGAGTAGGGAAGTACTAAGGCCTTATTTAGAAGGCAGTTTCTGATTTAGAAATTCTGGGAAAAGCAGTTTGGTTGTTTCAAAGAAAGCAACAGAAAACTACTTGCTGCAGTTAGGATGAAAATAGGTTCCTTCTGCATATTGTGTGGTTTTTTCTGGTCAGACAGAAGAGCCTTGACCTCAAAAAGCACAAGAAATTTGTTTGCTGCTTTTTGCTGATGATGCTTTTTAAAACAAACAAACAAACTAACTAACTAACAAAATGAGACAAATATGCAAGAATATAAAATGGAAGGAAACAGATGCACACGAATTCTTAACTATTAATGAACTAAACAGTCTTTTAAGGTGCAGGTCTTTCATGAATTTCCAGAAGAAATTGGAAATTCAAATTCAGAGGATTATAATGAAAAGATCTGATGAGTTCTAATTGCTGATGTACATCTGGAAAAGGAACAAGGAAGCTTACGATGAAACAACAGCTAGCTAAAGCATAAGAAAGAGCTGCTGCAGAACACAGTTGTTTCTACGCCTTGCTCAAGTTTCACCTTTTAACAGCCTAGGTAACAGAAAAGCCTCAAACTTTTCCAAGAATGACAATTTTGGTTTGTTCTTTCTGGATTTTACTATTCTCTTTACATATTAGTGCTCTTGGACTCTACAGTGCAACATCTATCATTAAGGAGTGATGAGGTCCTTAATGATCTAAATAAAATGGTGGGTTTTTTTCATCCTATCTTTGTGTCTAACCTATGATCCTAAATATGACTTTGATAATTCTAGGATAGAAACTATCTAGGGGAGAATTGTACTTTTACTGTAATTTCATTTGCTGGTGTTAAATTAAATGATTTAATTATGGTAAGTTACGCTCTTGAAAAACTTGTAGATGTCCAAAACTTCAGAACCAGTCATTTTGTCTTTGTTATCTTAGCTTTCTAGACAGAGACAAGAAGAAATTCAGCTCCCACTCAATCCAAAAATCAAATCACTCATGAATAAAAATGTAAAGTTCTGAAAAGCATAAGATTGTAGTTTCCATTTCAGACCAAGTGAAATGCAGTGATTAAAAGTTACAAAGTGAAGTTCATGGTAAATGTAACCAAAGACGACAAAAGTAAAGCAAATCCAGATATTAAGAACTTCTGATAATTTTAACTCTTTCATAAGAGATAGAATTTCTCACACTTGTTTCATGACAGTTTTTTAACATTATAGTTTTCCTTTGATCAAATAATGAAATGATTTTTTTTAAAATCACTTTAAAGTACTAGCTTTCAGCATTTTCAAACCCTACTAACCAGAAATGTAAGGAACTCATCTCATATGACGACCAATGCCACAGAAGCCGATTGACAAGATTTGTAGTTTTCATTTTAAAGAAATCTATTTCCATTTATACCTTAAATATATATGCTACCTAACAAAGATATTTGTTTCAATACCTCAGCTACCTCAAATACTTTAGTATTTGGGAATAGTATTTTAGGGAATACTATTCTCTAAATAAGCACTGAAAAGATCCCTTCTCAGTTTGTTCTTCTCCAGGATCACAGGATGTTAGGGGTTGGAAGGGACCTCTGGAGATCATCGAGTCCAACCTCCCTCTCAGAGCAGTGCAAAAATCAACTTTCATATGAAATCTGAGGGGACAGAAGTAGCTAAATGAATGGTTTACTGACACTTTCTTGCTCCTCTAGTTTTCATGTGTGAAGAAAATATTTTAGTCTTTCCTTTTTTTTCCCCCAAGCATTTTCATTATGCAAATCACTACAGATGCATGAAATCTTCCGTTACAATGACACTATCACCCTATTCAATTCTTATCATCAGAGCAAATATATTAAAGCTCTGCTTTAATGAATTTCATTACTACTGTAGAAACAATGTCAGGTTTCTTAGAAATCTTCCTTCCCTCATTTTTACTAATGGTTATATAATTTCTGGTTATATTTTTCCAGCTTAAAGCTCATAGAGTGTGCTGACCACATAATGATTAAAGTAGATGTGTACCTGAACCATTATAATTTCAAACTACAACCTCTACGTTCTGTTAATTTCTGTGAAACGAAGTTTGGTTTATTCAAAACAGAACATTCTGGGGAAAACATATTTTAATAATATTAGTCATGAAACATGAGAAGTCATTACTCAATCTGAGAAAAAAAAAAAAAAGAGGAATAAAGTTGTGTATTTATCATAAATGTATTTCACCACCAAAGATAACAGCAATTCCAGCTTAATATCACAGACTTGTATCTTTATAAAGCTTTGTAGGTAAAATAAGCTTTTTTCTGTACCTGGAAGTTCTCTTTCTTCAACATTGTATTCCAGTGGTCCAAAGGAATAATTAGCTGGACTGATTGCAGGAGTAGAAATAAAGCTTGTACAGCCAATGGATGAGTTGATTTCAAAATAATTGTGGCTGTGATTCATTCGGTGAAATTCCAGAGAAGACACTATTGATGTGCGCTGCTTGGGCTATAAGAAAAACAGAAGTCTGAAGTGAAAATGTAGACTTTTCATCCCTTGACATTTAATAAATTCACCTACAGTTTCTCTCTTTTTGCTCTTTATAATTGGCTCAAAAGTTATTCTAGTAAAAGCCATTTCACATGACAAGCTGTGATGTGTAAAGATAATTTCCTTCCAAGTTTTCGATTNACAATAATAAGAAGTAGTGAATTGCCACCAACATATATACAAAAAAAAAAAAAAAAAAAAAAAAGGATGTTTCATTCTAATCAATTTAATTTAAAATCAAATGGGGTTTTACCACCTTGCATATAATAATTGCAATCATCTTTTGATAAGAAGGGGGCACTTCACCATCTGTATTGCTGGGCAGATATTACAAACAATTACATTGCTGATGCCTCTATAATGAAATTCACAAAATAGCAGCAAGCGCTCATCACTCCAAAATAGCTCTCTGCTTTTCATTCTGTTTATGAAGGGATGTCTTGAATATTCAAAGACTGAAACGTCTAAGAGGTTAAGTGTCAGCTTCAGAAAACATGAAAATCCAACTTGATACTAGTTTGTAGCAAACATTTGACGTGAACCCCTGAACTGACCCCATTTAACGGCTGTACTTTGCACTGCAGAGCAGCTTCATGGCATAAGAAACTCATTCCTTTTGCGTGGATCTCTGCTATAAAGTACATTCCAGGACTGTACAAAACGTGCTCCAATTCCTTACGGCCTTTTGACCACAAGACCATGCTAATGTTAGCACAAATTAAAGCCAGTGAAATCTATGTAATGTGATCATGAGGCCAGCAACAACTTCTACATTCCCCAGATCTCTTCTCATTGTACTGCACTACTTATTAGCAGAGATATAACCCTTGTGTTTGATGTCATGGACTATAAGCCACAGACTATTCATAGAATCATAGAATGGTAAGGTTGGAAGGGACCTCAAGGATCATCTAGTTCCAACCCCCTGCCATAGGCAGGGACACCTCCCACTAGCACAGGTTACTCAAGGCCTCATCCAAACTGTCCTTGAACACCTCCAGGGAGGGAGCATTCACAACCTCCCTGGGCAACCTGTTCCAGTGCCTCACCACCCTCACTGGAAAGAACTTCCTCCTAACATCCAGTCTAAATCTCCCCTCTGCCAGTTTAAACCCATTGTCCCTTGTCCTGTTGTTGCAAGACCTTGTAAATAGTCCCTCTCCAGCATTCCTGTAGGCCCCCTTCAGATACTGGAAGGCTACTATCAGGTCTCCTCGAAGCCCTCTCAACCCTTCTTGAACACTATTGATGGTTTGCAATGTCCTGCTAAATAGCCTGTTGCAGCATTCACCTGGCTTCATTCTCAGAAGATCCTAACCCCATAGTTCCTTGCTGCTTCAAGACTAATGACCTGAAGCATTAAGTTCCTCCAAAAGGCCCTGCGTCTAGGTGTACAGTTGTCTGTATTTATTGCACCAGACGAAAAATATTTCAGGAACTTCTACCTTAGTTAATTAAGCCTGGGAATAGTAAACAGAAAAAGAGAGTAAAGGGTGCATTAACTCTTCTTGTTACAGTATCTCAGGTTTAACAGGTCAAAATATTTGTAAAGGTCAAGAATTTGCTGCTTGTTATTTGCTGGAGACCAAATTATTGCTCTGAGAGCAATAGGATCTTCCTTGGACCATGAAGCTATTCACGATTCTTTATTTAGAACTACCTGTTAAAATGCAATCTATCCCAATGGAGTAGTCTTCAATTTTGTTTGTGGTCTATTTCATTTTCAGGTTATGAGTTCTGCAATGTTTGTGTTACAAACACAAAACCAGACTATTTTCACTAAAAAATTCACTCCATTCGAATGTCAGATGGAAAATAAAATACACTTAGGACTGTGCAATGTTGACTGTTTCCTAAAGTTATGATGGGCACCATGTGAATTAACTGTGTCCTCTTAAAACTGAGAAAAATTGCAAAGGGTAAATTTGGGCATTCATCTGGAACTTATCTATGGTCTATTGAGGGGATTTACTTTCTTTAATAATTAAAACCAGCTTCTGCTTTGAAAGGCTGACTCCTAGGGCTAGTAATTTCATGGGAGAGTTCAATGAACAGGGACAGGCTCCAATATCAAACAGTCTGCTTAAAAGTCATAGTTTGGGACCTGAGCCAAAATAAGTCTCTGATCAGACCAAAAATATTCATGTGTATTAATTAAACACTTTTGATAGACAACAATTTCATCAAGGACCTAATTATTTATAAAACTGAAAAATATATCTGGTCTTTTAGAGATGTGTTTCTGGCTTTTTCCCAAGCCATGGTGTCTTTGTGGTTTTGCAGGGCTTCAGCTTTTGAGTTGAAAAGGTAACACTTTGGGAACATGATGCATGAGGTCTCTGCTTATTCTTGAACTGGGACAGTAGCTACCTAAAAGGGCAGCTGAAACAGTCCAGCTCTTCTTCCCAAGAGGGTGCAAAAGCAGCTTCTCTGGCCTTTCTTCAGGCAGGTCTCCATCCACTACTTCCACTGAGTGCTCCTTTCATGGAGCCAAAATGCAGCACCTGATACTTCATAGGGTCAGCTGTTCCACTACACCTCAAAGAAGTATTACAAGCTACGCTAATGTCTTTAAGTGTTCCACAAGAAACGCCTGTGGGGATTGGGGAGGTGAGGAAGGGAGGAAACAAACCAGAAAACCCCCAGGCTGTCTGGAAGCCTTTTGTACAGGTCAGATTAGTTTAGAAACATTCACAGATCCTAAAAAATGTGTCCATCAATAAGTAGCTAGGACTTGCTCTGGAGACACATGTTACTGTCATAAGCCTGGAGCAATTTGCAGAGATGACTATGGAAGCTAGAAACATATTTTTTGTTTGTTCGTGATAACATTCAGCCATCTGCTGACCTGGGTGACATGAAATACCTACTATATTATTTTGGACTTTGACATTGTTGTTATTAATTCAGAGAAACAGATCTCACTTTAATATATCCTTCCAATCTAAGGATTCAGTATAGAACCTCACATGGCCTCTAGCCCTCTACAGCATAACACTTCTGCTATATTCTTTGGAGTTAACAAGGTCCATCTGTCAAAATGTGCCTATAATTTTTCTACATAAATCACATAGCAATCTAGCATCTGAGCTTTTGTAGCTAACTTGAGGAGCCTTTTGCACCTTTGTTGGGTCTTGTAAAATGTCATGCTGTTACAGTATGCTAATTGTTCACTAATATATGCTGGGGGAGATGCAGTGAACTAGTTTGTGTTGACTGCATCCCTCTGCCTGTGTCTTTCTAATACACAGTTTGCACCAAAACTGTAGGAAAAAATGATTATTTTTTTTTTGTATGCTGAGGATTGAATTCAGTTCCAGAATTAGACTTACAGCATAGTTTACAAACTTACTAAACCAAACTCACAGCATAGCTACGTGCATCTATGCCAGGTATCCCATTACACTCAGCTGAGATCTAGTCAGTACAATCAAGATTCTAGAGGGCAACTCACCTCACTCCAGTCACTAGTTCACTTGCCTTAACATGGGTATCTACCATCAATGGAAATTCCCTGGGGCATCCCACCTGACCTCCAAATACTATGCAGAAGAGTGAAGGTCTCCCCTACATATGTCCTATATCACACCTGACAGCATCCATATACATCACATGATCACAGGATGTCAGGGATTGGAAGGGACCCAAAGAGATCATTGAGTCAAACCCCTCTGCCAGAGCAGGATCAGACAATCTAGCTCAGATCACACAGGAACACATCCAGACAGGCCTTGAAAGTCTCCAGAGAAGGAGACTTCACAACCCCTCTGGGCAGCCTGTTCCAGTACCCTATGATCCTTACAGAAATGAAATTCCCCCTTGTGTTAAGGTGGATCCTCCTCTGCTGCAACTTATACCCATTGCTCCTTGTCCTATCCCAAAGAATAAGTGAGCAGAGCCTGTCCCCCTGACCCCCAGCCCTCAGATATTTATAAACATTTCTTAAATCCTCTCAGTTTCTCTTCTCCAGACTGAGGTCCTTCAGCCTCTCCTCTTCAGGCAGTGCTCCAGTCCCCTAATCATCCTCGTAGCTGTCCACTGGACTCTTTCCAGCAGATCCCTGTCCCTCTTAATCTGGGGAGCCCAAAACTGAACACAGTACTCAAGATGAGATCTCACCAGGGCAGAGTAGAGGGGGAGGAGAACCTCCCTTGATCTGCTGCACACACTCTTCTTAATACATGCCAGGATCCCATCGGCCACAAGGGCACATTGCTGTCCCACAGATAACTTGTTATCCGCCAGCACTTCCAGGTCCCTCCCCACAGGGTTTCTCTCCAGCAGATCACCTCTCACCCTGCACTGGTGCAGTTTATTATTCCTCCCCAGAAAAGAGATCTCTATGGCACATCAAATGACCTTGAATGACTATTTTCAGGCAACTGAATTGAAGCCTACATGTCTGAGCACAATGTGAGATTAGATATCCAAATCAGACAGACATTCTTCTATACTGAAATGAAAGCAGAGGTGTTTTGGTCCCATATTAAATTTCACCTCTAGCTCACATGTAGACATGCTCTAGAAACCTTAATTAATTTCTTAGAATCTGAGTCAAATTCCAACCTTAGAGGCAGAATATGTAGTCAGTAATTAACAAGTCACTTACTGGAGTCTTGGACTTTGGTTTCCTGAATGGCATCTGCCAGAGAGACTTCCAAATTACACTGCACAAAGTCTCACAAGATAGGTCCAGAATAATTCTAATAAGATTAGAATGGAACACCATGAAGTCCAGAAAATGTAGTCAGGGGTCAAGGTTTTATAGCTGTGGAGATTCTACAAACACAAAGCCCTATCCCAAAGAGATGATATGATGCTTCCTTCATTCTTTGTATCAGAGCCATTTTTTTCAGTCATTAATGTCTTCCCTGTACTGCTCAAAAGATCTGGAGACACTTAAAGATAAGCCTTGTGAAACTGTAGCACACTTATGGCCTAACTCCACCCAGTGTGTGCACCACATAAAAGCATGCAAATCTGTCATTAAGTAGATGTTTATTCATTACATTCATGTACTTCATCTACTTGTCATGTGTAAATCTCTTTAACCACTGATTTTGTTTATGTTAAAGTACTTCTTCATGACTCAACTTCAATTGTTACAATACTGATCTAGAAAACCCTAAGATATTCTACAACAGAATAACAAACCAGGCAAACGAAAAAACACTTAGCGATGCAAAAGCAAAAATGTGTCAATAAAAATGTTTTAAGATACTGTAATAACTAGATTTACATAATTTCAAATCAAGCCTAATAAGACAATTTTCCTGTTGTCAGCAGTGACAATGAAAGAAGTGTGACCAGCAGGACAAGTGAGGTGATTCTCTCCCTCTACTCTGCTCCCATGAGACCACACCTTGAGTACTGCGTCCAAGTCTGGGAATGCTGAACCATTGCAGTGGGTCCAGAGAAGGCCACAAAGATGATCAGAGGGCTGCAACACCTGCCCTATGAAACAGGCTGAGAATTGGGGCTGTTCAGTCTGGAGAACAAAAAGATCTGAGAAGACATTACAGTGGCCTTCCAGTACCTGAAGAGGGCTTACAGGAAAGTTGGAGAGGGACTTTTTACAAAGGATTGTAGTGATAGGACAAGAGGGAACGGATTGAAGCTGGAAGAGATTTAGAGTGAATATTAAGAAGAAATTCCTTACAGTGAGCATGGTGAGGTTGTGAGCAGCCCCTCACTGGCAGCGTTCAAGGCCAGGTTGGATGAGGTCTTGAACCTGGTCTAGTGGAAAGTGTTCCTGCCTGCAGCAGGGGATTTGAAATTAGATGACCTTTAAGGTCTCTTCCAATCCAAACCATTCTAAGATACCACTTTGAACACTGCATAACAGGAAAGGCATGACAAGACACCTACTAAATTCCCTTTTTAATAGAAAGACAAATAAAGGTTTTCTTAATGCTTACATGAATAGAAGTTACATGCAAATTCTGCAATGCTACCATGACTTGCATGTGACACTATGAGCATTCAAGGGATCATTCCAGTATTTTTCACAACATTTAGCAGAAAATGTAGTGCAAAATTCCTTTCTCAATTTAACATCTAAATAGCTCTCCAGTTTTGACATACTATGCAATACCAGCACGTGACTCTTCCTCTTGTAGTCCTTGGGATCTGCATACCATCACAGTCTTTAAAGAATTAATTCTCAGCAACAATCCTATGCACTATGGCAGAGCTATTAGCCTCATTTTACAGACACTGAACCAGGGTGTAGGGCCCTCCTAAGAGGCATATTTGTGGTCCACAAAATCACTCAGAACCAATAAACCTGAGGAAATTCTGTATTTGGCAAATCCTGCCCAACTTCAGCTGCCCTACAGAATGTAGAAAACAGTTTCAGTTGCAATATAGCATGCAGAAAACATATGATAGAATTGAAAATTGAACACCCACTCTCAAATTCCAGCTAGAACATAAAATACAGACTCACCAAAGAAAGTGGGAGGCTGTAGCCCCACTCCCCAAGCTCATCTTACATATATAACACTATGAGCATAGCCATGTGGCCACATAAATCCCTTACTTTCATACCTGCCAAGGCAAAATTCCATTCTTCTGACCATCTGAATAAACCACTCCTACTTCAGAATTTTTTATTTCTTCAGTTTCCTTTTTTTTTTCTTAGGATCTCATTATATTTCTACAGACATTTTCCCTTTCTTCCCTTTCTCTTTCTCAGTTTTCCCCTATCTATTTCTATATTTCTATATATCTTCTCAAACTATTACTCTAAAACACCCTTCTGAGCATCCTAGCCAATTCCAGTTCTACATGGTCTCCCAAAACTTGCTTCTCTGTTTTGCCATCGAGGTCTCTCAAGTGAACTCTCTAATGGTCCTATCTCCCACAAGTGACTTTTATAAGTCATTGCATCCCCTCTCATTGTCCTTCAGTTTCAAGGACACCAAATTGTATCCTCAATCCTCCCTTTTGAAGACAGCTTTCACACTGCTTTTGTAGTATCATAGTCTCTGTCCTTTGCCTCAACATTCCAATATACCATCTCAGTTTCTGTCTTTGGCTCTTTTGCTCGTGGTGACTTACACAAAACTCCATAACGTCCATAATATTTTGGGTAACATAGTGCCTGTGAGCGCACAGGATTCTTCACTTCTGTCCCCAGTACCTCAGTTTTCATTTGTGGAAATCAGCAGGTCTCATGTATTCTCATCTGTCAATGCTGCTGCCAAGACTTATTTGATTTATAGGACCTGAACTATGATGATCAAGTAGCCTTGAAATTGCAAAAACTGGAGATTATAATGGAACTGGGTTTGATTCATCTATGTCACCTAGAAGTGAAAGACTACACTGAACTATTACTCCTGCATCAATTATTCTGTCAAATCTCAAAACACCATGTTAAACAAGCTGAAGACACATTATCTTCTTAACAAGGTGATATAATTTTCTCTTTTCTCATTTCATAGAACTTTATCTTAAATTATGACTACAATTAAAAATAAAATATAGGCAGTTTCAGCACCCATTCTTGTTTTTACTTCTCAACATCTTAATTTAATAGCACAAGGCAGAAATTACACAGTGGCTGGCAACAATTATATTCCAAGCAGCCACAACAGGGAGTTTACAAGATAACAGAGAAAAGAAGAGGGAGGAATGGAGGTGGGAAGAAGAGGGAGGAAGGGAGGGTGAAAGAAGAGGGAGGAAAGGGGGGAAGAAGAGGGAGGAAACGGG
>VWZE01025971.1:332592-359918 GCA_013396675.1 Eubucco bourcierii | reverse complement strand
AAAGAGGGAGGAAGGGGGGGAAAGAAGAGGGAGGAAAGGGGAGGAAAGAAGAGAGGGGGGAAGAAGAGGGAAGAAGAGGCGGAGAGAAGAGAAAAATAATATAACTGTTTTAAACTGTAGATTCTTTGCATTAGTAAAAGCATAACAGATTTTAAAACTGAATTAATATTTAACAGCATCATAGTGCCAAAGTCCTAGAAGTTTCTATCTGACTGATTTTTAATTTAGAGAAAGACACCTCTTGCATTCTGCACGAGTAGTAAGCGCATACTCCTTTAAAGTAATCTCAAGGCCCATCAGCATACTTTGATCATTTCACTCTTCGTGATAACTCAAGGATGGCTCAGGCACACAGCTCTTTCCTGTAGCCTGTGGTTAGGAAGTCAAGCAATGTGACTTCTATATCCATAGTGCTTTCTGCTCCTGTGCTTCTGTTCTCCTTGATGAATGCTATACTACCTCCTCCAGTCCTCTGCTGGAATACGCCATTAAAGCTTGAGGAGGTTGTTGCACCCTTCCAGTTTTCACCTTAGATGACATATCAGGCTGGGGGTAAATATGGAGAAAAACAGATCTTCTGCCTGTTTCTATACTCCCTAGGTTCTACTTTCATTTTAATTGCAACCATATTCCAGCTGTGGGTACTAAGGCAGAGTAGTCCTGAGTGCTAAAAACACCTTTGTAGTGGTTTCTCTCTGTGATAGATATAAGCAGATTTTGAAGGCATACCATTTTTCCTATGCCAGGAAAACATTGCTTGAAGTGAGCTCCAAAGTGGCAGACATACATTTGATAAATAAAAGGAATGTCTCATTCCTCAGCTATGAGCATTTTTTAATTTCCAAAGATAAAATCCTACTATTTCCACTGAAACAGCTGGAAAAGAGATGCAAGGCCATTTTCTTCAGAAAACCCTAAGCTCCAATGTGGTGCACTTTTAGATGATGGTAAAGGATTACTCAATAACTAACATGCTCAAAAGCAGCCAGTATTACATAGAAACAAAAGAAAAATGTATTAATGAGGTGAGAAATCCACCAAAGCACTATAGGTAAAGTTTTAATCTTCCAGATTAAAGCAGTTCTACTGTTTCCAAGTACTATATACCAGGGCAGGGCAGTTGGCATGGATTGGTTCATATCCCTAATATTAAACTTCATTAACCTTAAGAGTTGATCTTTACAGTAGAATTACCTACTAGGGATGCCCACTGAAATTCCAAATCAGGCCAAACAGTAGATACTTCTGGACAGAAAGAATGGTACAGGACTCAAATAAAACCTGGGACTGTGTTAACAGTTCAACAGCCTTACAGAGCTCAACAGCTTATTTTACCAGTGTACATTTCAGTATCTCATCTGTCTTTATTATGCTTAGTATTTTGACATCATGGTCTGTTATGAGTTCAAATATATAAAATATTCTATTCTTATGTGTCCACAAGAATAAGGAGGACACTGAACTGCTGGAGCAGGTCCAGAGGAGGCCATGAAGATGATTAGAGGGCTGCAGCACCTCCCCTGTAGGGACAGTCTGAGATGGTTGGGGCTGCTCAGCCTGGAGAAAAGGCCTGGGGAGACCTTATAGCAGCATTCCAGCACCTGAAAGGGGGTTACAAGAAAGCTGGAGAGAGACTTTTTACAAAGGCTTGTTGTGATACTTTGAGTGAGAATGGATTGAAGCTTGAGGAGCACAGATTTAGACTGGATATTAGGAAGAAATGCTTTACAGTGAGGGTGGTAAGACACTGGAACAGGTTGCCCAGGAAGGTTGTGGATGCATCCTCCCTGAAGGTGTTCAAGGCCAGACTGGATGAGGCCCTGAGCAACCTGGGCTATTGGCAGGGAGATTTGGACTAGATGATCTTTAAGATCCCTTCCAACTCAAATCATTCTATTAATCTATGAATCTATTTGCAGTTTCAATGAATTAGGAAATACCACTGGAGCATCTCTCCAGGCAAGCAATCAAGTTAAACACAGAAAATGTACACATGCAAAAGTAATATTCTGAAAACATAATTCTGCTGACTACAAAGAGTGTTATTCTGCTTTAATTTATACTTGTTTTTTTAGTATCCTGTTGAACTTGTAATTAAACGCACTCACACATATTTTTTGCTGGTTTCATTAGTGCTGTGTACTGAGTAGATGTGTTTATGTGTTCATATTATCTCAGCTCTAATTAAAATAATCGAAATAGAATTGAGTTTTAGAGTTACTTGTCAAAGAAGATCTTTTACAATGCATCTCTTTAATAATATTTTGGTTAATGTTGTTATTAAGTAGTCACAGTGTAGCCATTATGCTCTAAGGGAATTTTATAAAAATATCCTCCTCTGGAGCTGTTACTTTTCTTCTACACATTAATTCTGTGATAATAAAGAAGTGGGGAAAAGTCAGTCCTGAGAGACACTTCCAGCCACAGGTTGGGTTTTTTTGTTGGTTTTTTTTTTTTTTCTCTCTCTTTCTGTACTTGGTACTCAGTATTTCAGTATAACAGATTTTGATATTTGTCCTATCTTCAGTCATACATAGCTGAACTGCTGACCACATCTTAATGGCACTGACAGTACATCTTTTACTTCTTTGTTTCCTTTCTTTCTAAGTACTATTGAGGGATTTTATTTACCTGTTTGTTGCTTTGTTTATTCATTTCAACATCATTAGAATGATAGATATCAAACTGTGTGCAGTAGATTTGCACAGGTACTTTAACAGTTCACAAATACAAACAGAGAGAGAATTTTCTGGACTGTATCTCCACCACCTAGACCCAAGGACTGAAGTCAACTACCTTAACGTGCTTGCAGCTCTGGTGGGTATACGCAGCCTTGGAAACACTGTGTAAGGCAGGAAAAATCTCCAGAGCAGGTACATTAATAATGAGGGCTAAATCTGCCCACCTGAGGACCACAGAACACATCTTTATTTCAGTGAGATTTGGAATGCTCAGTAACTTTCAAACGCTCAGCTCCTTGCAGAACTTTGCAAAATCATGTATGCAGAGGTGACTTTTACCACAGAGGCAATGAGTTTGATCCTCTACAAAACCCTAACTCCCAGGAAATAATTTTTGTGTCTTATTTGCCTCTTGTGCTAATCATGGACAGTGCAAATGGTTGCACAAAATCCAGCATCCCAGAAAAAGAAGTGTGCACCTGATCAGGAAGCATCATGTGCCTTCACTGTACTTCTCCATGTTGATTTTCCTGGTCATTCCCTGCCTAGCTAAGCATGTTGTAACTTGGGCTGTGCACAGAAATCAGTTCAGAGGAGAAAGAAGGTCTTTACACCACACCTATGCTGTGATCTCATTCAGAAAGAGAGCCCTGAGAATTTATTGCATAACTGTTTTCCCCAGCTCTTATTCTATGATAAAATGTAACAGAGCAGATGTTGTGCGCGAGAGTTTTCACATAGTTGTGCACCGCGGCAAAAGCTTGTGGTGAAGGTTTTACTGAGTTTGCAGAGACAGGCATGTGTCCACTCAAGGTAAGTAGACCAAGGGACACATTTCATTTGGGAAGAACTAAAGGCACTGCAGTAGGGTGTTGGCATAAGGAAGGAACTAGGATTATTTCACCATGGGGAAATCCGCTTGAAAATCCTGCTCGTGGAACAATTAGTTTGGAAGTTTATTTTCTGAAACTGTAATTTTCCAGAGCTGCCTCTAAAGGTGACTTTGATTTTGTTCAAAGTAACTCCTCTATCTCACTGCAGAAAAGGTGAGATATTATTTTCTTGGAAGTAAACTGCTGTTGCTTTTTAGGTCAACTAGAGAGGCTCTGGAGCATGTATCTCCTATGGCTGGTCTGTTAATTCTTGTCCAGGCTGCTACCAGGGCTGCAATGTCATGGTCCTTGTCTTACCCTACACCTAGATGAACAACACCCACATAGGTATGCCAGGCTCACTGTGCATGGACAAAATGGTTGTACACTAAGCAAGACACACCTGGTAGCCCAAACAAGCAGGAGAGGTCAATCACAGGCTCCTGCAGAATTCTGTTACTGCTTACAGAAAAAGGAGACAATTTCTTTTGTCCTCTAATGTTTAAACTACTATCTTCTATTATATTGCTAGATGTCTTAGCCAGAGGAATGATGATTCACTGATAGAATTCTAACTGTGTTTGAAAAGGTTGAAAAAGATAAATTGAAAAAAAAATATGACTAATGTAAAGACAGCACAGCAAACTCTCAAGAAAAATCCTCATACTGTAATGAATAGATTATGGCAGATCTTAGCAATAAAACCAGAGCTGATGCAATTTTATTCTTTCAGAAACAATGATATTCTCTGTTCTTTTATCTTTCTACCAGAAGCCCTCTTTATATCACTGAAACAACAGTTTAAGGTAGCTGAGTTATTCACATAAAATGGGGAAAATAACTAATTCATGTTAGATAAAATCCGAGTCACTTTTATATAATCTACATTCAGACATCAAAAGCCGTACCTACAGTAAGCCATTTGAAACCTATCTAAGAAGGACAAGAAGCAAATATGCAAATGTTGAATTACACTTAATAAAAAATTTAAAAGGTGAGAAGCCAGAACTCAACTCTGTATGAATTGGCCAATGACCCACAGGTGAACAGCACAGACGAAAGACGGGTCTCTATCTATGCAGTTCAAACAAAGCTGAACAAAGAAATAAAGACTTTTATTGAGTGGCTAATCCAAGAAGTGGCACATGCAGTCCAAATTTATTCAAGCTTCTTCCTGACTGAGAGATACAGGAATTGTAGTAGAACAAGATAAATGTTACTACTGCTTAGTGAAATTCCCCTCTGAGGAGGAGAGTTACATTCTGCTACATATACTAAACTACCTAAAGTAATACTTGAAAGAGCATCTGAAATTCAAGAAGACTTCAGTTACACTCATTAACTTGATCTCCTAACATCTTTTTTTTTTCTTTCACCTATGTGCTGTTAGTATACTTCACAGAGGCATGTATCTTTAATTTGAATCTGTATCACTTTTTCAAAGCCTTCATTAATTAACAATCAGTGAGTTAAAAAACTTGCTGAGAATTGTCTGGACTACCTAAAAAAAAAAAGTGATTCAAAGGCTGAATCTGCATATATGTAACTTTTCAACAAACTGAGAGAACTGGGGCTGTTCCGCTTGGAGAAGAGAAGTCTCCAAGGAGACCTTATAGCTACATCACAACACCTGAAGCAGACCTACAGGAAGGTTGGGGAACGACTGTTTAGAAAGGCTCAGAGTGACAGGATGAGGGACAATGGTTTTAAACTTGGGCAGGGTAAATTTAGGCTGAACATAAGGAGGAAATTCTTTACAATAAGAGTGGTAAAATACTGAAACAAGTTGATCAGAGAAGTGGTTGAGGTCCTGTCCCCGGAGACATTCAGGATCAGATTTGATATGGTCATGGGCAGTGTAATCTGCTAATTGCAGTAACTGGACAAAGTGATTTCTGAGGGTCCCTTCTGACCCTATGCAATCTAAACCTGAACAGCTGAGACATATTCAAAGAGAGTTTTACTTTGATTTTAGAGTAATGGCTACTCTTAAAGAAGAGTGGTAGGACCACAAAAAACTGGAGGTTTCTCACTTCAAATTTCTTCATAATTAACTGAAGAAAGGATAATTTTCAGAAGAGTGAGTGAAAATTTGGAAGAAAAACAGAAATCCCCACCCAGGTTTTGTGGTGATATGTTTGCAGTGTATGGAGGTGAATAATTAGGGCCAGGAAAAAAGAGATGCAGAAAGAGAAAGACAAAAAAGTTTTAAGTGCACTCCAAGAGGTCCCTTAACTCTCCATGGCACAGACCCCTGAGAGAGTCACCCTCCGTGTATGAAATTATTCCTATCTCACACTTCCCAGCATTGGAACTTTCACCCTAACATTCATACAAGCACCTTCAAACTGTACCAGATGAGTAACCTCCACTCCTGCCTTTAAACTCAGCTCACCAGGTTCTTCTCCTTTCACTCCCTGCCCTCATAGACTGGTCAGAAGAAGGAATCTTTGCTCCCCTCTACTGCTGCTTACACAGAAACATAACACTCCTCCTCGCTGCAGGTAAACTCTTATAAGTAAGCTTATAAATGAATGAGTTGTAAGGCCAGAATTCCCTGACAGTTTCATCCAAGCTACCAAAGTCTGCTTAGTGCAAAGTCAGCTGCTGAAGGGCTTCCACTGGCTCCTTTCCATTCTTGGTGCATGAGACTTGAAAAGGGGAAAGGAGCCACAGCTGTTTTGGAAATGTCTGTGATCCCTGATTTAGATCCACTTAGAATCTATTTGTTTTGCTATAAAAGTGAGAAGAGGCCCTGGCAGACATCAGAAAATTAATTATTTTGCATGCATTCTGTAACACTATTCATTAGTTTTACATAAGTGGGGAGAGGTCAGTCAAGAATAGAATCCCATTGTGTTACCCTCCAAAGAGTTTGCCATGTAATTGAATGCAGCAGGCAAAGAATAAAGGAATTAAATATGCAGGCAGAATTAGCACTAATGGTTTGCAAACATTACATTGCAAATATCTACAACTCCTTTGTCTAAGTTCTTGGGTTGAAATCTTGAGGGGAGGTGATTAGGTGAGCAACAAAAGCTGCAATGTTTCAGGAGGAATACTGAAGGAATGAGCATAAAACACATGGAGACAAAAAAGCATAAAGGGATCTGAACGCTATGGTGTATCCAACAGCTTTTGTATTAGCACACAGATTTACAATGTTTATTAAGCAGTAGCTTACATGTGCCTTTCTGCTGTTTTTTTCTGCACAGGAAGTATGCCACATGTAGGGCCACAGGAGAGACATTTTAGCAAATGTGGTGAAGTTCTGACCACACATATCACACAGCTAGCTTTTGTTCTGCAGAACAATGAGAACACTGGGAGTCAGTAAATGGTATGATTTAAATTTGAAAACAGCTCCCTAGAAAGTGCTGAATCCATTCCCAGTTAACTAGCAGGAGAACATCACCATTCAGTGTTCTGGGTCCATCTGTTGGCAATACCATGATGGAAACAGCTTTTTAAATGCTATTTTCAATAAGCTGTCACACAACAGCTTGTTCCAACCATAATCCAATACCTTTCTGTTTGCTTGCCACCTACGGTAGAAAACAGCTTAGAGAGAAGGAGGCATTTCAGTACTATACTGAGGCAGGGTGGGAGGGGCAGAGAGACTACAGGAACAAGCAAAATGTGAAACAACTCTAAAAATAGAAGAGGAGAAGAAGCTGTTATTTTAGACCCCCTGAAATCTAGATTTAAACCAGAATGTGCAATCCAGCCTCCTGTAGTGTCAGAGGGATGGTCTGTTATTTTAGACCCCCTGAAATCTCAATTTAAACCAGAACATACAATCCAACCTCCTGTGGTGTCAAAGAGATGTTCTGCACCAGTCAGCCATTAGTACTGTTGCACATCAACTCTGTCAGCCACAGAAACACCAATGGCTGCCAGAGAGGAATGGAAGGTGCAGCTTCTTATTATCTTTAATCCTGTAAGACCTTCTGATTTGTGCACTCCGGTGAGTACTGACAAGACCTACCTCCATCACTGTAATATGCCCACTTGTGTGGCACCAAAGCCAATCTGTTCCATACAATTCTTACCAAAGTATCAGACATCCACCAGCTTGCTGCTCAAGTATAACAGATGTCAGCCACATACTGATGATACAAAGCCTGCATTCACTGGGATCAAAGGGGCTCAATTGCAGAGTTCAGCTCAGCATCAAAGAACAGATAGCTGCATTTGAACTCAGTAAGTGGTAGGAGAGGAGCAGATAAAGTTTTTTTTTGGTTCACACCAAAAATGTTTTACAATTAGTTAGTTCAGTGTGTAGCTGTCACAGCTAGCTCTGGCATACCTAATGTCATGACTCTTTCAGGAGGGAACTAGAAAATCCCCTGTGGTTTCTTCTAACCTGTGGTTTCCTATGATCCTGTGATTCTAAAACAAACTCCTCTATGTGGACTGCCTCTAAGATTTATTTATTTTAAAGCTTAATTTCAAGAGACCTTAACGAATTACAAAAGGAATTCAACTTTTTCCACATACTAAGTGTCTTGTTTACCAAATAGTATTAGAAATATATATAGTTAGGAAGGATGGAAGTTGAGAAAGCAAACTGACCAAGGCATGAAACATGATGGGACCATGCAAATGGAGATACGGAAAGAAAATCTGAAAGAGGGATAGGGAGTTAATACTGATACAAACAGAACATAAACTTGGAAGAAAACTGATTGTACACAAAAATTCAAAATATTTTTTGTGGGTTGAATTGAATCTGTTGATGATATTCAATACCATGCTGCCATCACTCCAGCTTCAAAATGCAAGTGCTGGTTGGAGCAAAGTAGCATGGAGCTTGAATTCCACAATGCAGCTGGTTACTACTTTTGGTTTCTGATTTGAGTATTGGTCTTTTCCACTGGGCTGGCTGCTACATGGTTGTATATGGGAAACATTTTTATCACTGTCTTTTGCTGCTGCTTCTGCATTTTGCTGTGTTTTTCTGCAAATAGCTTGAGGTAACTGTGCATTGTACAATTTTCCAGTAAAACTCTTGATCTGAACTCAGAGAGCTTGGGGTTTTTTTGTTATTTTTCTTTCCATCTGTGTAGGGGGAGGGGTACTTGGGAGAGAAGGCTGTGTTAACCCAGGACACAATTATATGAAGACTTCATTCATCATCAGAGCTTTAAGAAAAATGTACTGGTAACTCTCTCCATGTTGTGAAGGTCATTCCTAACACACTCTACCTTCTCCAGATCTCAAGACTGCTTCTTAAGTACAAAAAAATATATTATGTTCAGTTTATGTGTCTTTGACCTGTTCATACATGTATAATGACAGCATCTTCCTAGAATACATGCATCACAGCCTGCTTTGAAGATTAAAAATGCAACTAATAAGAGGTGATCACCTACCTGAGGACGTATAACTTTCACTATGTTTTTAAGTGCAGTGTCTGGTGATGGAGGAGAGCAGTCAGGTGTTGGGCCTGTAGAGCTGTTTCTACGGTTACCAGATCCTGGTGCAGTAATTGCTACCTGAGGTGCATTATCTGTGAATAAAAATAGTATTTATGTGAACTTACAAATACTTCATACATTTTAAAATAACAAAAAATTATTTTTGAAACCAGAATGCTGCTCAGAACATTATTTCAACTTACAAAGCCTACTATAACTTAAATGTATTTGGTAAGGCATATATTGCACATCTACACTTAGTTTGTCAGGCCATAGATTCGCTCTTTGCTAGGGCAAGATACAGCACTTTCTTAACACCTAAATAAAATGAGGCATAAACAAAATATGAATATTTTAGTTTCATTACCCTGAATTATTGTGAATCCAAGTACTATCATTGTATCAAGAAGAGTGTACCCAGTGGCTCAAGGGAGGTTCTCCTACCCCTCCACTCTGCCCTGGTGAGACCTCAAATTGAGTACTGCAGTCAGTTTTGGGCACCCCAGTTTCAGAGGGACAGGGATCTACTGGAGAGGGTCCAGTGGAGGGCTACGAGGATGGTTAGGGGACTGGAGCACTGCCTGATGAGGAGAGGCTGAGGGATCTGGGGATTTTTAGTCTGGAGAAGAGAAGACTGAGAGGGGATTTAAGAAATGTGTATAAATATCTGAGAGCTGGGGGTCAGGAGCAGGGGGGTCAGGCTCTGTTCACTTGCTTCCTGGGATAGGACAAGGAGCAATGGATGGAAGCTGCAGCACAGGAGGTTCCACCTCAACACAAGGGGGGACCTTTTACTGTAAGAGTCACAGAGCACTGAAACAGGCTCCCAGGAGAGGCTGTGGAGTCTCCTCCTCTGGAGACTTTCAAGGCCTGTCTGGATGCATTCCTCTGTGACCTGAGCTAGATTGTCTGGTCCTGCTCTGGCAGAGGGGTTTGACTTGATGATCAATTTGGGTCCCTTCCAACCCCTGACATCCTGTGATCATTATAACAAAGACGACTTGCAAAGAAGCTTTCTAAAGCAACTCATACCTCATCCTGGAAAATCATAACATGTGCAACTCACTTCAACAGGTTATACAAAAACATACCTGACTTAGAGCATGCTAGTACCCATCATCATCTTTCCTGGACACTATGAGCACCACAAATGATCAGTAAGGATGAATTACATGAAAATACACTCAATTTCTCAAGTGAAACTTGCACGCTCCACAGAGCTTTGCACTGCAATAGTAATCCATCTCTCAGTGCCTCAGCTATATAACCTACAGCTGGCTTATAAATGTCTACACACCTGCAGGTACTTGGGAAGCTGCTGCTTGGCCATATTTTGTAATGCTGTTACCATTTTATAGCATTTTGAAGGACCATTAAAAGGCTTTAAAATATCATTCTTACCTTCTCTAAATGCTCTTAATGCTTTTGGAACGATGTAAAGTTAGTGAAAATCAGTTCAGAGGATATAGAAAGAACTATGAAATAAGGCATAGGTTCCAGCTGTGATGGTAACCAAGCACCAGAATGACTTAGCAGGAGGGCAAAAGCTCCATATGACTTCATGCTTTTAGAATCCTATTAGTAAAGAAATGCCTTAGTTCATATTCTGGGGGAAATGCTATTGCCTGTGCACAGTTATGGTGGTCTTTCTAGGATACGTCAATTTACAGAGGCCCCATCTTGGTGGGTCACAAAGACATGCACTCCACGTTCCTAAATATGCTACAACACCTGCAGCTCTGTGTTAAGACAATGATTATAGTCAAATCTGATGTCTGTAGGCCTTAACTGACAACCTGCAGAGCTCACAGAAAAAAGTCTATTTATTTGTAATTGTGGTGGATCACCAATATGTGCTTCCACTACGTGGGCGAATCCACTCCATTAAAAAAAACCAACCCCAAATAAACAAAAGCAGCTCCAGTGTTGTAAACTGGAGAACTTCTGCACAAACAGACAGAAGCTGCACAAGTTGCAAATACCTCTGTGAAAGCTATGACAGATGCCACGAGGATGACGGGACGACTTGAGCATCTCCCCTAGGAAGAGAGACTGAGAGCCTTGGGGCTGTTTAGTCTAGAGAAGACTGAGAGGAGATCTCATCAATGTCTATAAATATCTGAGGGGTGAGTGTCAAGTGGATGAGACCAATCTCTTTTCAGTGGTCAGCAGCAGTAAGCCAAGGAGCAGCAGCTACAAACTGGAACAGAGAAGGTTTCACCTCAACACGAGAAGAAACTTCTTTACAGTGAGGGTGACAGAGTCCTGGAACAGGCTGCCCAGAGAGGTTGTGGAGTCTCCTTCTCTGGAGAGTTTAAAAACCTGCCTCTGTGTGTCCCTGTATGAACTACCATAGGGGATCCTGCCTTGGCAGAGGGGTTGGACTCGATGACATCTGGAGGTCCCTTTCAACCTCTAATATTCTGTGATTCTGTGATTCCTCTCAGTCCTACCAACCAGAATGAACCTTGGAAGCGCAACAGAGATATCTCAAAGGGAAGGAAATACCCAGTTATATTAACCTAGCTATGATAAGATAGAGAGGAATAGTTGAAGAATGTAAACTTACAGATACTTTCAGAGTATGGATGATTCTAAGAAATACGCCCTGCAGAAACACTACGTTAACTCTATGAGGCCTTAAAGTTTCTAGTCAAATACGAACTGACAAACTGTTATTCTAAAGCAAACATCAAGCTGGAATGTTTCAGCAATAATGTTGCACTTAATGAAAATCCAAATGAATGTTCAGGTGGCAGCTGGGCAGACACCCAAATGGAGACATTCTGTAGATAACAGATGTTATCTGCTCTCTGACAGTATAAACCCTTCCTGTCATAGAAACAGATAGTTTCAACTTTTATGAAAAGTTATCTCATCAAAGTTGCCAGTCCTTTAGGTATGCAGTCTTAGCACATAGAAGAGCTCTTCCTGCATCATCATGAGTGTGTTCAGGAATTCCAGATCAGAAAGCAATACATACATGTTAGTACGTTGAACCAAACAAATTTTAATTCAGCCTTAGAAAGGAATGTAAGGTGAATCCTCATATTAACATCCCTTGATGGAAAAATCAAGATGGCATTCTAGAAAGCTTTAACTCTCTCTTACACTTTGCTGTCTAACTTGATATGCAGCAGTAAAATTGTTCATGTGCAGGATGTGAACGAGAAACCTGTGATTTGAAAGCTCATCTTATCAAAGGATCTGAAAAGAAGATACTCCACCAGGGGCCTTGCCATACTCCCTGGAAATCTCATAGTGAGAATGAAGGCTAAATATGTGTCAGGAGCATCGCAATTGAGCTGAAAGTCTTGTTCTCCTTTGCTCCAGAATAAGAAACATCATCTTCTTTCACTTTATGAACAGACTCATCAATAGATAATTAGTAATGGCCTTTCCTGACAGAGCAGTCAGAGAATTGTATTGAGAGCCCTGTGCTGTATCGAGGTACCAAGCACAGAACTGCAATGCTGCCAAGACATGAGTTCATAAAGGCACCACCTAGGAAGCTAACTAACAACTTTGAGAGTGACAAATGTTTCACTCAGTTCTAGCTAAGTGTACTTAGTGCACTTAATTACTTACTGGTGTGAGAGTCAAACCAAATGTTTGTTTCTTACAAACAGCTAAACTTATCAAGAACACAAACTCCACAGTACTTCAGCCCCTGCGTTTCTGTTCGTTGGCTGAGGCCTGTGTGGCTCTGCTTAAGCACAGTTTCCCCTTAGCTATTTAGCACATGAAAGCCTTGCAAGTGAAATCCTGAAGCGTTGCAGATGCATCACTCACAGGACAGACAAGAAAGAAACACAGGTTGGTGCTGAAGGTAACACAGTTTTCTGCTCACTGTTTCATTCTGTTTCAAGGCTTTGTCAATAATCAGCTCAGTTTTCTTTACCCACATTTCAAATATTCACAAGAGGGTAACAGAGGAGTCAGGTTATATGAGAAAGATTTTGCTCTTTCCACAGGAAACACTTCTTGTTAACACTCTTCAATGATAGATTACTGAAGTCCCACCTGAGAAGCATTGAACTGACTGGGAGTGGCATTCTTGGAATGAAAATTTATCAGAAGACATTTATGAGAGAAAGAAGGGACACCCTATGTCCCATTAGATATGGGCTGGGAAAAACTTCTCCAGCTACAGTGTGTACATAAAACCATAACACTTCAGGAACATATAATGGGCGATAGCCTCAAAGAAGATTAGTTAGTCATAGGATCAATCATGGAATTGTTTTGGTGGTTGGAAGATCTAAGATCATCAAGTCTTCCCTTCCAAGCAAAACAAAGTGTTAATTAAAAAAAAATTAAAAAATTCATGTTTTAATAATCTAAGCTTTGGGGGAAAAAAAAAAAAAGTTAAAATCCAAGTCTTTTTCTTTGAAACAAACACTCCAGAAGAAAACTCAGTTGCTCAGTATTTCATGCCTTCTCTCCTTTCTCAAGGGAATAAAGTGTCTGACATGTAATGGTGTCTTGTAAACAGTTTCTTCATTGTGGACAGCTGTTTATTTTCACAGTGGGATCTTCCCATTAGGCAACAAATAATGATTTGCTACCTGGGTCTGCTCCATCAGAAACAGAATTATCACCATCAAATTAGTTCCTGCAACCCACTTGGGCAACTTCTCTGTTTATGTATACAGCACTCATAGTTTCATTAGGAATAGATTTGAATATATTTCCTTTTGTGATGAAATGGTGTAATAATTACATTTTCATTTTCTTCTTTCTCTGTTAACAAAATTAAAGCGAACATCACAATACTAATGCTGTAAGTTTCAGCAGAGCTTTTCATAGCAAAAAGGACTTCAAAAGTTGAGACTCTACCAAATTTACCTAGGAAAAATTAGCTCCTATGCTGAGTTTGTGAGAGCTGCTATAGACTGGGCCAGCAGGGAAGTATTTGTGGTTGTCATTCTCTTCTGGTTCCTGAATTGCAATAAATGAAGAGGTGTTTCTGTACAAGCCAGATAATATCAAGCTTTGGGGATCATCTGGCAGTTAAAATTTACTGATCTGCAGCATACTCTAACAATATTCCCTCTTGTTTCCATCATACTTGAAAACTGTCAAAAGGATTCTGTAATGGGAGCTCATTACGATTTTTTTCACATAGTTCCTGAGGACTTTCCATCCTCCATTTCCTTNATATACACACACATGTATACATATATACATGCACACACATATATACAACTATACATACATACATACATTTTATATATATATATATAAAAATAAAATGTGTTTTCTATGTTCAGAAGAACCAAGATATTTTTTAAGGTTAGATAAACTCAGATTTTGGGATAACTGGACTCATCTAGTGTGGACTATAAAAATATTTGTACTGATTTATATCCTGGCAAGTCTTCCTAACTTATTTGCTTGGTTGGTTGATTGATTTGCTGTGCACACAAGGTTCTAAAGGCCAGAAAGTGCTAACATGCCATCATGATGGCATCATCCCATGGACATGTGAAAAGACACGGTGATTCCTAAATTTGTCACAGGTTTCCACAACTTAATCTCCAAAATTCCTTTTGTTACTTTTCCCATTTTAAAAAACACCTCCAGTAGTAGCAGACTCAGTATTTCTAGCAATGGTTACACTAGTGCTCCATACAAATTGCCTCTTCCTTATGCTTCAAAAAGCTTTAATTACAATTTCAATTAAATGGAGGAGACTGGAGAAGAGGAGACTTAGGGGGGACCTTTTTGCACTCTAGAACTACCTGAATGGTAGTTGCAGTAAGGTGGGGGTCTGGCTTTCTCCCAGACAACTTGTGACGGGACAAGAGTATGTGACAGTGACGCGGTGTAGTCAATATGGTGGTGTTAGGTCACAGGTTGGACTTGATCTCAGCCTCAACAATTCTCTTTGATTCTGCAATTGCTTGGGAGGTGAAGATCAGGTTTTCGGACTTGCAAGGTGGGGTTTCTCAAAATCCAGCTACATTTCACTAAGCATGATAAAGTCCTTTCTAAGTCAATGACAGAGTAAAAGAGTTATTAATTAGAATATTATTAATTTAGAATAGATTCTATATTTATATATGTTATCCTTAAGAAACATTAGGTCACAGAAACAAGCCTTAAGCTTCATTAATTATACATAGGTATCTATTAGCTTTAAATAAAATCTAGACAGCTACTTCAGACACTTCTGTTGTAGACAAATAGGGCAAGATTCAAGTGCCAAAGCATCGTTGGCTAACCCCATCTCAATGGTCCAAGGAAATTCAAGGCATCTGCAAGAGGCTTGCAGGAATTATGGAATTTCAGTGCCTTTCTAAAACATCAGCTTGGGACACCCAAATACCTATATGTCAATAGACAGCTATGTATGAGCAACTCGATCAAGGTCCTAAAATTAGGAGGGATGAATTCCAACTCACATTCTTAAAACCTGTGATCATTGCTCCCAAAAGGTCTTTATTAAAAATGTTATTTATTTTATTTCTAGTATCATGGTAGAAAATAATAATAATTTCTTTTTTTCTGATGTGTATAAGGTAGGAGGAGATCAACAAAAGAGAGCAGTGCAAGGACATCTTATAAATGGGTATGGTGACTACTTTATACTTTTAAGGGTTAAATCAGATTCGAGTCTGGAAAGAGCAAAATTAAAGCAAATCTTGTTCTATTCTAGTATTTTGCAGGAGATTCTCCTACTGCTATCTTCTACTAAGATATTTGACAAAACCAAAACCAAATAACTATTTAACTGAATCTATAAAAAAATAATGCATGGGGAACTTTGCCTTTTACTGTGCTGTGTAACATTATAGTCAGTGGGTGATTGTCTTCTTTCATATGGTATACTACATAGAAAGAAAAAGCCCTTATGGCTAGTAATAGACCACATCACAACAGTCCAGCAAGTGCTTAATCAAAATTTTCAACCCTCTATCCACATACTGTGAGGAGAAACTGCTCACTGGAACCATTCTAACAGATTTTTTCTCATAATATACTCAAAGACACTACATATATATAATGGCACAATATTAACTCTGGGGCAGATACCAAATACATCAAGCAGAACAATTCCTACCACATCTCGGCAAGCAAAATATCAAAAGCCAAAAGTCAGCTCATATTCCAGAAATATAGTTGTAATTACATTTCACCTTAGAAATAAACCTTCACAATGGAACACACACTTAATCTGTAGTTTTCCACTTTACAGAAACATGTTATTATCCTTCTGAAAATCTACAATTATGTCTGTATTAGCTATTTCTAAGGGTTGGGTTTTTTTATTATTTCTACAATTTAATGCAATGGCAATGGATCAACAGATCACAGCAGTTGATCCTCATGACACTTCATTTGAAGTATATGTGGGTTTGATTTTTTTTATGATATAACATCTTATTTATTCTACCAACCCCCCACTGTACATCTAGCTCACAGTTCCAAAAGCACTCTATACTTTTGTTGCCCACCTGAAAAAGAGCTCTGAGGTCCCTTCCAACCTCTAACATTCTGTGATTCAGATCAAAATAGAGTCTGTTTTTTGTGCTCTAGCAATAATCTGGAATCAGAATTATGTTACACATCCAATGGTGTGCATAAATACATATATTACATTTAACACCTGTGAAAATACAGTATTAACACTCAAACAAAGTACTTAAAGCACAAAGACCCAAACACTGTGATCTTGTAGAGCTTTGCACTACAACTTCAGGGCTTGGATATACTGCAAGAAAAACAGGGGTGGAAAATGAATGTGTGCAGAGAGATGTACATATGCATAAACACTTGCACATACATACAAACAACAAGTTCAAAGGCATCCTATTACTAGTTAATAACTTCCTTTTATCCCACAAGCTCTGCTCAGGGTGGAAGATTTGATGCAATGTTCCCAAGTATTTGAAGGTAGGCCTTCATCAGCTTTGGACACTTCAGCAGGACAGTGCAAAAATAGGAATAAAGCTCTGGTGTTGTCGGGGATCAAATGTGTGGTATGGAGGCACAAAGCTCTGAAAAGAACATGGCAATGCTAATCATCTGGACATGGTAATGGTAATCATCTTGGACAAAGACCAATCATAACCACATAGAAATCTTGGAAGAATCCAAAAGGCAAAACCAGGGAAACCATATTCTTTCTAGAGCATCAGTCACCAGTGACTGAATTGACACACATTTCCTTTCAGAGGTCATGGTCACCAGAGGGGTTAGTTTGATGGACTGGCTAAGAAATTTACAGGTCTCATCTATGATGAGACCATAAGGACTAGATTTTAGTGCTCTTCCATATTGGGAAAATGATCATCTAATCTGTTAAAAAGCTTCTGAACTGTAATGAAATAGCCACTTAAAACCACACTGGAGTGACAGATGAACCAGTATTTTCTGGTTTCAGGGATAGTCAAAGATATGGAAGTTTCATCAGGAATATGCAGATATTCTTGTGCTGAGGAGAAGACCAAGAAACTTGCCAAGAATATGCTTCAGGAAATCTTTCTCACTGTTGCTGAGCTTTGTCTAATAGTGAGAGAGACAGACCTAGGCCCATGTGAACAATGATCTGAATCCTCCTCAGAGAATTTGGCATGGTGAAGCTCACAGTGGGCTCATTAAAACACAAATAAGGCAGAGCAAGGAGAATCACCATTACACTACAACATACCCACAGGTAGATTTCAGAGCAAGTGTTAAAACAATATAACTGAACATTTTGTATGAAGACAGCACTACTTAGGCTGAGTTCATTCATCATGGATCAATATAGGCTGATGGGTTCCACCTGTGGTATATTTACTAGGCAGAAGCCCCAGCCAACAAGTAGGAAGAAATTAATAACACTCACAACTGAGCAGAGTAGGTCACAAAATAGTAGCAACTGCCTTGATTTTATACAAGGCTGTTATGTATAAGATTTCTTGGATATAACATGTGAGAAACACATGATGTCTGCTGTAAATGGTGGAATTACAAAGCTTCACAGCAGTAGCATACAGCATATTGTCAGGCTGCAGAAATCCAAGAAAAACAAAAAAATTCCTACTTTGTCAGGCCAATAAAACTGTTCATGTTATATATTAGGCCCAGTTGAGGGACTAGGCAATTTTCCATAGTATTAGGATTCAGGTTTCAAATTGTTTTGACAAAATCCCCAAAGTACATCTTCTCTCCTAGATAATTGTTCAGCGTGGCACAAATCTATGAACTACAGATAAGGACAATGATGTATTTCAAGATTCCAAGGAATGAACATTACAAGAGACATTTCAAAAGAGCAGATGGAACAGTGAATAACAGAATCGGTAGGTAGCTACGCTGGATCCACAGAGAGAACAATTGGACTAAACGGTTTGAATTTGATCCTTTCAATTTGTTTTGTTTCCCACACACTTAAACCTGAATAAGCATTACTCTGAGCAGGACTGTAAATATATATCTGCAACTGTCATGTTCAAAGCACTCGAAGCTATAACTGGCCCAGTCTTGGATGTAGCTGCTATTTCAGGATAGTGTTTGGAATTAATTACCAGTGAAGTGCATTCCAGTGGCAGCAGGGGGTCTGCTGAGTTGTTTCTGCATCATCCACGAGAGTTGCATATGAGTATTATCAACTTTTTATTTCCTCTAATCACCCACCTGCACACATAGACTTTGGAACTGCTTCAAGCTTGCATAACCCTCATAATACCAGGCAACTGTCTGGAAAAACATCTCTCATTAAGTACTAATGAGAGATGATGGGTGATTTCCACCATTTCCTGAGTAACCTTTTGAGACTGCCTCTGCAAGCTGTTGATGTCTAATTGACCATTCAAAAACAACACTACACAGTTACCATACACTTATTTTTTTTGTGTGAAATGGGATTTTTGTTGGTTTTTCCATACTTAAAGAGTCTGTAGTGAAAGGGCTGCACTTGCCTACGATGTACTTCACGGATTTCTACCTTTGCCTTGTCTCAGCACAGAGTCATCATGTTTCTGGATGTTCAGTGACAAGCACAGGGTTACAAGTGCCAAAATAGTTTTGTTTTGTCATCCACTGTAAACTGAAATGCCTACTGGTTTTGTAAAAAACCCAAACAACAAACCAGCAAAATATAACATATATATGTATAAATATAGATAGATAGAAAGATAGATAGATAATGGGGAAGTCTGTGCTTATTTTTCAATTTAATTCATCAGAGAGAGGCCACTGAATGCTATCATAAGCATGGCTCAGTATTTCACAAGGCTTTTGCTGTAAACGCAAGAGGATAGCCAAACTGTGTTGTCCAGAAGTATTACACTATTGCAAATGCAACTGATAATTAGTAAACGAGGCTGAGGCTATATTTTCAAATTATCTCAGAACATAGATTGCAAAAGGTGATGAGAGTAAGTGGTCTCAAATTATTTTAAAAATACTGATTATAGCCATATAATCAAGGATCAAACACAGTTAATAAATAATTTAAGCAGTCTTGAAGATAAAGCTTTTCAATATGCATCTGTCTTTAGTTGCAACAAAATGCAATTTATGGACAAAACTATATTTTCATGAGCATTAGTTCTTCTGACCTATCAATTAGCTGATAAAGCTCTGTATTAGGACACTGCAGTCAAAAAGCCAAACAAAATGTCTTAAAGCCAGAGAGGTAGAAAAGTAGTTTTAAAATGTTTCAGTATCCAGTTATCCTTATTTAAAGTATCTATTTTTTGGTTTTGCTACTTCAGAGAACTCAGTTCTCACTCTGCACTCTCTCACTTTACATTTTTATATTTATTATTTACATAGAATAAAATACTACTTCAGAGAACTCAGTTCTCACTCTGCACTCTCTCACTTTACATTTTTTGTATTTATTATTTACATAGAATAAAATATTTTGTTGCAGACTCAAAATGTATACTGGATCTACCATAACAGTATTCTCCTTTAGCATTAAGAATTTGTCCAGCAGATACTGTGCACTAATAATACATTGTCTTAAAAAATCTTTGCTTATCATTTTGAAAGCAATACAAAACCACCTCTATCAGAGTGTTCCAGCTATCTACTCCAATATGTTGCCCTGATAATTTCCAAATGATTTGAGAAAGATAAAGGGAACATTGTTGGTAATTCTGGAATAACACTATCCTGCTAGTTTGAGTCATTACAGTACTGATGGTTTTAGCAACAACAACAACAACAAAAAAAAAACAACAACAAAACCCAACCACAAAAAAACCCAAACACTTGATCGTATTTTTAATTTCCAAATGATTTTTTTTTTTTAAATGACTAACATGTCATAATTAAGTGGAAGTATAGGGGGCTTGCCAAATTTTTATGGATAAAAACATGGCTCAAAATTACTCAGCATTCCTTAATTTCAAGTCTTAAAACTACAGCAAAGAATTTCAATTAAGTTACACTGGGATACAGGTAAGAATTCAGTCAAAACAAAAAGCAAGACTCACAGAATTGCTGTCACTGCAAGAACTCCTAACCTCTACCAACTTCGTATCACAAATGTCATTATTCCATTAGAAAATGAGTCACAAAATCATTCTGCACTGTGCTTATTAGGCTGACATCTAGCAGATGGAAAAATAGTTGATAAAATGCATTGATTTTTGTTTGCAACAGCTTCACAATCCACACTCTCATTAAATTTATCAAAAGCAAACTGTTACTGAAGTTATTATAAGTTGGATGAGAAAAAAAATCTGAAAGACAGTTTATATAGTTAATCAGGGGGGAAAAAAAGGTATTTTTGGTAAATTTTACAATATTCACAGAAAGTTCTGATTTTGTTTTTTTTTTTTTTATCATAATGCAAGAAAGAAATAGATGTCAAAATAATGGAAATTATCTTGGAAAAAAAATTGTCTCAATTCCAGAACTCCTAATAGGAAACTAGTTTTAATTGTGTTATATTTTTCAATATGTTCCAGCAGGGAGGGAATGATATCTGAAAGAAGGACATAGAGTGAACAGCTGGAGCTAGAGTGGGAAGAATATTTTAGTAACAGTTGTTTCAATACCCTCATCCAGAACAAATAATACTGCGTACAATAATGTATGGTATTAGGGAAAGATAACACACCCTGCCCTGCAGCAAGAAAATATTAAATGATCTTTCTGAAGAATTTCCCTGCTTTCTGAAAACAATAAACCAACCAAGTGTGGAAACATTACTTCATTTGTTTCCTTCTAAGTATGCAGCATTTGAAGGCATATTAAAACAAAACAAAAAAAAGCAGTTGATATCTCATTGCAGTAGAAAATTGCTCTATCATTAGCTGCTGGTAAATATATGCTGCATCTATATGTCTGTGGATTGGCAATACAAACCCATTCCCATCCTGTTTTGATATATAGCAAAATGCATCTCTTGCACACTTCAGATTTCTTCTTGAGGTGGCACCAAAATGAAAATGAAAAAGAACAGAAGTGAAATCTCTGTAAAACAGTGGAAGGAAAACTTGGCAGCAAGCTACATGCTGCCATCAGGAATAGCAGATGTGAAAAGCAAGACAGAAGTAGAGAAAATGGAAGTAAATTAATGGGTTTTTAACTTAAAATGGAACAAGAAGGAAAGTTGTTTGGTTTTTTTGGTGGTTTTTTTACAGAATGCAACACTGATTACCATCACTAGGAATCAATGTTTTTCTATTTTTACTCCTCTCTGACACTGAGTAAAACAAATAAATCTGTTCATTATGAACAAAAATGGTTTATTTTACCAATTGCTTAATATTTCCACAAATATTTTGATTTTAACTGAATTTAGGGAGCTATGCCAAGATTTCTGCTTTCCAAATGTACTGAAGTTATTGGAAAAAGTTGGTTGGGTTTCTTAAAAAATTAATTTAAAACATCATGTTCTCATGAAAAAGTGAGCTCCTGGTAGGACATAAATGAAATATTATATAAAATAAATTAGTTTTTTCACAAAATTACCACATTTAAATTGTTACTTACTGGAGAATTAATGATGATAGAAATAAAATAGGATTTTTCTTACCCTAAAAGTAGTGGTTTAGATCAATGGCACCAAGCTGTGTGGTGCAGTGGGCTTAACTGAGGTAAGAGATGCCATCCAGAGGGATCTTGACGGGCTTGAGAAGTGGGCCAGAGTCAAAGTATCGGGTCCTGTGTCTGTGTTAGGCCAATCCCAGGAACAGATACAGGCTGGGTGCAGAATGGGTTTGGTGTAGCTCTGAGGAAGGAGACTTGGGTGTATTGATTGATGAGAAGCTCAACATGAGCCAGCAGTGCCCTCATGTAGCCCAGAAGGCAAATTGTATCCTAGGCTGCATCATGAAGAGTGTGGCCAGCAGGGCAAGAGAAGAGATTCCTGCAAGGCAGGTATCCTAAAAAGCTGATCTTGTTTATCAGTCAGTCCTGGAGCTCAACTGACAGAGCAGGGAAGGGACTGAGTTCATATTTCTTGGTCCAAGGATCTGGGATGCAGGTAGGATGTGAAACATTGGGGCTATCTCTATATAGCATTCAGAGCTGCACTATGGTGCAGCTATAGACACTCACATTATATCCTGGTACTTAGAGCTCTCACCTTGATCTCCCACATCTCAGAGAAGTGCCCTGATAGAAGACATACGAATAGAAAGGAATTGCCTAAGTCATCGAATTTAATCCCTGGATCACATAATAAAATCTGTGCTGCATCTATTCAACATTGATAGCAAATCACAAAATGCTCCCTAATAAACTGCATGAAACCTGCAGCTTTTAATACAAAATATTTTAAAAGCCTGGAAAGAACTATTCAAGGAGCAGGAGAGATCAGGAGCATTGTTAATATCGTAACTTTCTGTCTAGTTGATTCTAAGATATGCATATGGCAGTGTCTAATTATTAATCATTCAGAGTTGAGCAGCACTATCATCTGAAATTGAGAGACCAAATAGTGGAGAAATTCATCTTCCACAAAAGATAGCTGAGTTCTTTGTGTGTTTCAAGACATAGCTATATTGCATTTCCAGAGTTTATGACAGCCATTTCAGGATTTTTATAGTACTTGAACTTTTTTGCATTACAGACATAAGTCAATCGAAACAGTAATTCTTGAGCATTGGAGTTCTGAAATTTTAGGACTCAAAGTAACACAACAAGAATAAAAAGTATAAAATCAGTCGAGACAACTAACTCCTAATATGGAATCACAGAATCACAGAAACATCCAGGTTGGAAAAGAACCTCAGGATAATCAAGTCCAACCCAGAACCCTACTCTACAAGATTCACCTTAAACCATATTCCTAAGCACCACATCTAAATGACCCTTAAACACATCCAGGGCGGGTGACTCAACCACTTCCCTGGGCAGCTTATTCCCATGCCTGATGGAGTAAGAGTCAACCTGAAAAGATTTGTAGCAAATTCAGTTGTAGGAAATTCACAGGTGCACCAGGAGACATATAGTATGAGCTAAATCACAGAATGGTTTGGGTTGGAAGGAATCTTGAAGATCATCTAGTTCCAACTCCCCTGCCACGAGTGAGAACACCTTCCACTAAACCAGATTGCTCCAACTTGGCTTTGAATGCCAATCCCATACAGTGCTATGTTCATTACACAATCTTACATTCCTCTATAATATAGCAGATGTATATGAAATGTAAACAAATTAATGGTAAGATGAAGTTTTCCTGTTACCCATCATATTAGCAATTTGATGGGGCTTTTATAGCAATTTTATTCCTCATCTGTCTACTGAATTATTGCTACTTATAAAAGGTAATATAACTTACATCTGCTCAATTATAAAACAACCTCAGCAGCATTTTGAATCATAGCATTACTTACTAGAATGGAATATGTTGCATCCAGTCTGTGTATATTTCACAGAATGTTAGGGGTTGGAAGGAACCTCAAAAGATCATTGAGTCCAAACCCCCTTCCAGAGTAGGATCACCTAAAGTAGGTCACAAAGGAATGCATCAGGTAGGTTTTGAATGTCTCCATAGAAGGAGACTTCACAACCTCTCTGGGCAGCCTGCTCCAGCGCTTTGTCACCCTCACATGTAAATATTTTTTCTTATGTTCATGTGGAACCTCCTACGCTCCAGCTGGCACCCATTGCCCCTTGTCCTGTCATTGGACATCACTCAGCAGAGCCTGGCTCCATCTTCCTGACACTCATCCTTCATGTATTTATAAACATGAATGAGGTCACACCTCTATCTCCTCTTCTCCTAGCTAAAGAGCCCCAGCTCCCTCAGCTTTTCCTCATAAGGGAGATATTCCATATCTTTAATCATCTTGGTGGCTCTGTGCCGGACTCCTCCAAGCAGTTTCCTGAGGTCCTTCTTGAACTGATGGGCCCAGAACTGGATAGAATGTTCCAGTTGTGGCCTCAGCAGGGCAGAATAGTGGGGCATGAGAACCTCTCTCAACTTACTAATCACATTCCTAATACACCCCAGGACGCCACTGGCCTTCTTGACCAGAAGGGCATATTGCTGGCTCATATTTCATCCCCGACTCAAAAGTACTTGCAAACAACGCCACAACAAACAGCCATTTAATAAAGCAAAACCTCAAATCCTGCTAAATAATATTTGCATGTGGGCTTTAAAATGCAAAATACCTCAAAATAATTATGTTCCTTAAAATCATTGTCTTCATTTGAAAAAGGGATTTTGTCAGACAGCATGCAGTCAAGTGTATAATGAGATCATTCTAGATGGTAATCACACCAGGATGGATGAAGCAGAGTGTTGGTCAGAATGCATGCACTTTAATGAGCACTCATTTGCAAAAATTGCCCCAAAAATCCCACAAAAGCTAAATTATTTTTTTCAACTGTACTTTAATGAATAATAATAAACATCAGTGAATCACCAGAAAATGTTTAACATACATCAAGCAGCAGCTTTTTCTCTCACATTGCAGAGAAAATGTGAGCTAGTCCCTTTGGAAAGTGGAATTATTTTAATGACATTAACATATTTACTGGAACATACTAGATGGGTGGAGACCTGCATGTGTTTTAATAATGAGCTAGCCATGTGGTATCAGTCTTCCCCATGTGCTTTAACTTTAGAAATGACAGAGTATTTTTAAGAATAACATTTCACTCTTAAGGATGTTATCAGAGGAGCATATGACGGGGAGCAATTATCTTAATTATACACTAAAAACCTCTTAGAGGGATGATAAGGTTGCAAAGGAAAGTATATTAGAGTTGTGATACGTAAGATTTGATGTGGCTTGAGCAACCTCTTGTGCATATGCATTCTGAAGAAATCTTTAATTATAACATTGTTTCTCCACCAGACCACTGCTGCATCAAGGACATAAAGGAATAGGGCAAATGGATGATGGAAGAAACCAAATTATGGCACATTAGAAATAACATTATAAAACAACAGAGATGTGAGATATTTCCCCTAAATACAAAACAGAAACTCAGATGAAAATATCAAAAGAGAACGTTAAATGAAAGTTACTAAAGCTAGACAATTTTAATCAGCAGATCCATCTAATTTGTATCAAAAGGTTTTAAAAGATATGGCAAGATGTTATCTCCACAAATGGTGCTATTTCTTAAGAGCACTTGGAATACTGTTAAAGTTTTATAAGACTAAAAGGAAGTTAATGAGGAAAACTTTTTAAGTTATAGGTTTTCTTTCTGACACCAGGAATAATGGAATCGCTGATACGGATCACCATCAATAATGAATGAAAGTGACACAGGTCATGCAAATTAGCATCACTTCAGGAAAAAATGGATCTTATTCATCTGGCTTGTAAATGGAATTATGAGTTTGTTTAATACATGTATATAGAGTTAATTTGACATTCACTTTTATAATACCTTTGGGTTATTAAAATTAATTAGTCTATATTTGCCACTGAGGTAATTAAAATAAGTTAATAATGAATGGTTCCAGTTGTGTGTGCATGAGAAATATTCACTGTATATATCACTTACTTTTCTGCCCAGACTCCTCAAATGAAAACTAAAAGGACTTTTTTATCCACCGACTGGGGTTTAACCCCAGCCAGCATCTAAGCATCACACAGCCACTGGCTTACTCCTTCCCCTCCACAGCATGATGATGAAGAGAATTGGGAGTAAAAAGTGAAACTCATGAGTTGAGATAAGAACAGTTCAGAAATAAAAATAAAATATAATAATCATAATTAATAATACTGAAGGAAAAGCATGTCAGCTAACCAGAATAGCTGCAAAAACATCTCTCCCTTTGTGGTTCAACTCTTTGCCTTGTCTTTCTCCTCTGCCTAGGGGCAGCACATCATATAGCAGAGGATATTTTTAAGAGGATCGATGTGTTGGATGTAACTGGGTAGAGTAGTTGCACCACAGTTATCTTTAAAAACGCTGACTTGGAAATTGCCAACTATGCAATGGCTGAGAGCTGAGCAGTAGTGAAGTCCCTAAGTATTTGTCGTGGTAGGCCTAAGCAGGCCAGACTAGGCTTATGCACGTGCTGGTTTGCCCAGACATGTTTTTCTGCTCTCCCTCCTTCTGCTATGGGGAGAAGCAACCGCAGGAAACAGAATAAAGAACCTGGAGCCACTGAGTCTAATGACTCTGGCCTTGTTTGCATCCTGTGATAAACAAGGTACACAGGCTCGCTCAGCTTGTGCCTGCCTTGTGCAAGGCCTGTGTTCTGCCCTAAAAAGGGTAACGCAATCCTATGGCTTTGCCTAATATGGTCAAGCTTGGCTAACTGCCATTCTGATTGGCTATTCTGTGTCCAAAGGCACATTAGCCTCAGGCTGTACTGATAAAAGGAGCTAAGCAGGTGACACAACCTGCTCTGCCTTTGTATCCCTGTTCTGCCATCGTATTTGTGCTTGTTTGCTTGCTACTGCCTTATTATATCCTGAACTGCCTGGAAACTGCCTTCCAAAGGTTTACCAGGAACAGGCTCTAAATGCCTCCACACAATTGGCCTGCATAGCCAGCCTGACATCTGTGCTGAGACTGCACCTTGCAAGACATCCTGCCTGCACCTGAAAGTCTCCTACCAAGATGGGAAGTCCTGGAGATACACAGGTCATCCAGAGGAGATCAGTACCAGGTCAGAGATCATCTACCTCCATTACCCAGCAGAATCAGAAGTCTCAGAATCTTCCCCAGAAGAATCAGAAGCCTCAGCAGCTAACAAGACAGTAACAGAATTCCCTGAAAGCGGCTGGGGTACTGTCTGAAGCTGTAGCCAGCCCTGCCCGGTGGGCTATTAATATTTGCAAGTAAATACTTCAAGCCTCTTGTAATTCACCATTGCCTTCTGCCATAAGCAGAAAGGAGCTCCTTGAGTCCATCTAGTGGGCAAGTGGTGCATTGACCGCAAGCCGTACACTAACCCCAAAAACCTTCTCTTCCAGTTCAAT
>VWZE01025971.1:272239-331729 GCA_013396675.1 Eubucco bourcierii | reverse complement strand
CAGCCTGGAGAAGAGAAGGCTTCGAGGGGACCTGATAGTAGCCTTCCAGTATCTGAAGGGGGCCTACAGGAAGGCTGGGGAGGGATTATTTACAAGGTCCTGCAATGACAGGACAAGGGGCAATGGGCTTAAACTGGCAGAGGGGAGATTTAGACTAGATGTTAGGAGGAAGTTCTTTACAGTGAGGGTGGTGAGGCACTGGAACAGGTTGCCCAGGGAGGTTGTGGATGCTCCCTCCCTGGATGTGTTGGAACACAACCAGGGGGTTGGAACTAGATGATCCTTGAGGTCCCTTCCAACCTTACCATTCTATGATTCTATATTAATCTTTGAAAATCATATCTCACATCAATTAATTATGCCTCTATAACAGTATTTCTCTAATTGCTCAGCTGAAGTTTGCAGACAACAGTGAGTTCTGCATCGCTACAGCTGAGGATGGCTCACTAAACTTCTCCTCAAACTCCGGCCACAATAAAGTAACAGAGCTGGTAAAAATAAGTCCTTGAACTAGAACTTCCTTATCCAGGGATGACTTTCATGTGGTTTACAGACAGCAATGTCTTTTCTTGTTATTGAGATGACGTATTAAACCCTTCATTAATCTTCATGGATTGATCAACTTCCACAAAGGAGGATTATTTTTTTCCCCACAAAATTATTCATTAAAAAAAACCCCAGAATTTGAGAAGTCCTCTGTAATTCCTAAAGATACTCAGTGAGACCCCAAAACATTTTAAGTAGTACTGGCTGTCCTTAATTATCATTCAAAATACAAGAGGTAAACTGCCACATGGTCTCACTCATAGGGACTTTCTTCAGTAGAAACTGCAGAGGCAGAATGAAAGAAACATGATCTCTCTACTGGCTGTGGACACACTGAACTCCATTAGGAGGAAAAAAAAATATATTTATTAACATTTCTCCTGTAATGTTGTTTAGATTTTGTTCAATATTTCTACTCTTCATGCAGGAACAGTGTATGGTACAAAATCTCCAAGCTACCAAGGTTGCCAGTTGTCTGTAAGGGTCTTCAACAGCACAGGTCAAAATACAACATGGCTCTTCATCTGAACTTCTGCTACCAATATTTTAGATACTAGATGACTAATCAAAAGCACACTAACTTCATGAAGATACCTGGAAATGCCCATTTTAACATCAGAGTTATCCAGTGCCTTGAGCTTTAGCCCTTTATTAGAGGTTCACACCTTCTCTGAGATGATTTGTAGCTCTAGATCACAAATTTAATTACATCCTTAAGATCAAGAGAGTAATAATAATACATGCCTTATGAACTAATAAAATTTTATGACTATTTTTCAAGGTTAAATATGTCATGTAATTACTTTTTTTTAATTGAAAGGCAGCCTAAAAATTAAAATTACTAGTAGAAATATCTAATTTAAGGAATAAAGATACTGTTCTGGAGTAGCCCAGCAGAAAGATTAGTAGGATTCATGAATAAATTTCTTTATGAAATGAATTTTATGAGGTTGATTTATGAAATTTAAATCCAAATTTATACTTAGCAGAAAAAAAAAAAAAATCTCAGTGCAGTGTTTCCGAGTCATAATTGTTAGTTTAAAAGCAGAGATACTAAGACAGATGCTAACACGCTCTGCAACCCTTGTCCTGTTAATCTAGGGTAGAAACAAACAGCTTAACCTGAATTCAGACATACAAGCAGTCTTTTGTAGTCTTAGATCAGGCAGTTGCCTTATCTAATAACACAACTGTTCTTCTGTTAGAAACCTATTTTTGTAAATAGACACAAAACTCATACAACATAGAATTTCAGAAGTGGAAGTAATAAATGTCATGACTACTTTTATTTCCTTTCTGTTCAGCTTTTCCCCATTATACCTAAAAATCATTTGTAATTTGTCGCATGGGGTTTTTTTTCTCCTCTACTATTCCCCCTACCAGTTCAATAATAAGGCTTAAAAAACTAAAAATAATATGGACAACTACAGAGCAGTCTGATTTTGTTGTTTGGTTGTTTGCTTTTTTTTACCTAGTAGATCAGAGGATAGTGACTGTCAAAGTGGCTATTCCCAGCCTGTTAGGAGTGTGGTGGTAGGGCAGATAATATTTACAATATGCATCTCTACAGCTTGAAAGGCCAGTAAGAATGACCTTTCCTCTCTAGACAGGAAAAGAAAATTTTCAATCACACAATCAGTCTCATTTCTGCTGTCAAGATGCCCAGACAGTGGGGACAGTTGATCAGAGTATCCTGCTACCTAGGGAACCAGACTGACAGATGCAATTTTATGTTCAAAGTGCTGCCACATGCTCTGAAAATATTTCTACATATAATACAGAACAGCACTTTGAGGCAGTATTCCTAAAGTCAGCATGTCTCTGTGATACAAACCCAGGGAAATTCAGGAGAAAAGGCATGCATTTTAGATATTTGTTCCAAATGAACAAGCTCTGTAATCACACATAAGTTATTCAAGCAATAAATCTATATGAAGTGGCAGGCTGACATTCATGCACAATAATGCACAGTGTTAAGTACTTTATGAGTGACATGGTTAACTTGATTTGGGCCATTTGCAGTATAAGATAACAGCCAACATGATTACAGCTATGGCTTACAAGCCAGGCTAGTCATCTACCTTCTACATTTGTAACTTAAAATAAAACCACATTTTGGAATCTGCTTACCTATTAGCCAAATATTCTTTCCAACATAATGCCAAGGAAAAGATCGTAGTGGTGTATGGAAAACTAAGACAGAACGAATTACAGTACATTTGCATTGTCAACTCATTGACCTTGTTAGATCTTATAAAGATGATGTGATTACCCTTTAAAGTCCTAGCTTCCTTGGGTATTCTCTGAGTCTCTGATACACATCATTTTTAACTCCACACAAACACAGTTCCAGGCTAGGGCCCCCCAAAAATGTCCTTTTTAGCATCTATTTTTCATACTGAGCTTAATCATCTTGCTATGCCTTAAGGAGAAATGCTTATGTTCAGCAGACAGCACACTTCCAAAGCCTTCTATTTTAGCTAGCCAAAAGACTATCCTTTTTTAAAAAGTACTAATTACAATGGAAAGCTTTAGGAGTTGAGTTCCATTGCTATGGAGGCAGATAACGAACTGCCTCAACTGATTTATTGGGTAGGAGTATGGCAGTCTTCCCATTGCAATAAGAATGTTTACGGTGATTAATCAACCAGAAGTCCAAAAACCAGTGTTAATTTGGCATTTTCTTCCTTTACTGAATAACAACCTGTAGTATTATCCTGCCCAGTCTGCTTATTTTTTTTTAGATTATCAAAGAAAAAAAAAATCAACAAAATAAACTTTCAGCCATACAAGTAGTCATGGTAATGTTTGAGTCAGATTCTGGTCCACAATGTGCAAATGTGTTATAAATATGTTTTGTGCCATCTCTTAGATCACTGTTCATAATGCAGATTCCCTCAAATCTTCTTTAGCCTAAATTTTTTTGGAAAGTGGGAATTATGATCCAGTCCAGCACACCTTGCAGCCTCCAAAGATGTATTATTGTATCTCATCCATATATACTATGCCTAAAGTAGTTCTGGTACTCTTTCAGTACTAGTTCAGCTGTGAAATCAAGAAGGTGCTTCCCCTTACACAGACAAGATAGATTACATCAGTCAACCATCATCTGTCATTCCCATATGTTTCCCCAATCATGATTCATAATCAAGAGCACACAGGTCAAAAAGTCAATTGTCCTTTTCAAATAGGTCTGTGCTGCTGAAAACTGTCATTTGTCAAATCAGACTCTCAGTGTAATTACTTACAGCAAAATCATGTTCTGAAATTTCTCTACCAGGTGGGTGACTAATCAAGAGTTCTAACAAGAGTAATGGAAGAGAGAAGATAATCTTGGAGAACACAGACAGTCCTTAACAGATCATACCATTGATTTGCTTCAGCCCTGTTTTTCAGACACTGTAATTTACTGCTGTTAAAACCTCTGTAATGCAAACAGCAGTCTGCCAAACTGTCAATATCCCTCCCAATTCTCATCTACTGACTTAAAAAAAAAAAAAATTCCTCTTTAACAAGACAATATAGACTACTTAAAATTTTGAATTAGCTGTGTAATTTTGTTGCTAAGCACTTAATTAAAACCAGAAACAGGTCAGCAAATAGACTATGGCAAAAGGCTAGTCTTCTAGAAATCTTATTTCTTTTTTAACTTTTTGAAAATCTTTAATTTATCTAAGATATTTTTGAAGCCTCTGCTTTATTTTTTCCTCCTATAGTATTTTGCTATTAATCTTTATTCTCATATTAATTTCTTATGGTAGCTAACAGAAGACTATAATCATGTTCTGATAAGTAAGGGTCCTTTATTCTTAAAAATATAACCCCATACCTTCCAGATGTAATTCTACACCTTCTAGAACATTAAACTTACACCAGAGAATAGGTAAAGAATTGGTTTGTGATTTACCTGGTCTTGAAGAGGGCACTCTCGCTATCTCTAGGGAACATGGCTTTTTGGTCACTGCTATATCTATGGAATCACAAAGGCTGCTGTCATTTTCTGCAAGAACTGCATCCAGAGGTACAGAGGGTATTGCTTCCAGTGCATAACCTCTCTTCTTTGAATAAGATTCCTGAAATGCAAAAAAAAAAAAATAATTAAAAAAATTAAGTAGGTAAGAGATATTTCTCAGAGGACACAGGAAAAGAACCAGATTCAATAACTCTGGCTATCAGAGTTTAAAATTCAGCAAATTAAATACCACTTTCTGCTGAAAAGAAGCGTGGCAGAAGAAAACATTTCTTGTCTCTTTCTTTTTTTGTTTTTTTTTTTTTTTTGTAACACAGTTGCTGTTTAGTTACAGAAATTACTTTATTCATCAAAATTTGCTTTTAGCAAAAGCTACAACACGACTAGTCCAGCCAAATATTCTTTGCTGGATTTTAACTCAGGGGATGCCTCTTCAAGTTTTTTAATTCTATTTTGTGAAAGTGGCCATTACATTAACCAGTAAAATGACTTTCTTTTTGGGGATGATGTGACAATATGTTTATATTATATATAATAGATGGCATCTGCATTTTGACGATAGAATCCTAGGTTGTGAATTAATTACTGCTCTATAGTTGAGTGAACAGCAATAATGGGGCAAGATCCCTTAATTTGCTGGCAAATGTTAAGGGGATTACTAGTTTTGCTGGTACACTGAAGTGTCCAATCAAGCAGACTGTCTCTGCTGCACAACATGACTAAGAAGACATCAAACAATTTCACCAGTTTCTTGATTTGTGGGGAGTTGTTTGTTTCCTGGCAGAAAGCACTTGCACAGGAAAAGACATATACCCACATCTTTCTAACACTGGATATTTTGATTCCTGGGAAAGCCAAGCAGTGCATATAAATCGGATATGATACAATAAAACGCAAAGGGCCAGAAAGCACCCTGACAGTCAGATATTATCATAGCACTACTCAGGAAATGGTTGAAGGATGTTGTTACTAGAGTAGGATATAGCATAACAATTCAACAAGAACAACCCATACTACTTAAGTTAAACTGTGGTTGTAGTTTAACTAGAGCCACCTCTTAGGTAAATTATTTATGTTGTTACCAGAGCATTAAAGTGATTGATTTTTCCCTGTTCATTGTTTTGTGACCTTATTTTTGTGAGTTCATAATGTGATGATGATTTGAGGTCTCCTAAAGGCTAGGGTTGAGATGGCAGTAACAGGAGATCCAGTTCAAAACTCTACTTGATCACTTCAGTAGAACTAAATTGTAATCCCTACGTTAAACCACTGAGTAAAGAACTTGAAAATGAATACTGGAAACATTTAACAGGGAAAAAAAAATTCAAAATTAAAGAAACAGAACACTAACAAGCATTTGTAATTAAAAAAAATCAGTATGTACCAGGAAATAATACAAGATTTGTTGTCAGTGATCTAAAAACAACCCTATAAAAGAGGGATGTGATTTTGTCTCTACCTCTTCTGCTCATTTCTGTTTATGTTTAGTCAGAGTACGAGCTCTCTGCCTTAGCAATCTTATTAATATATACTAATAGCAACAAGTTTCAGCTACCAGACTCTGACAACTTCATAAGGTATTGGAAAAGTTTCTAAGTGGGCTTACTGCAGCTCCACACACAACTTTTTAAACTTAAACTTTTTAAACTCATTCCTTAAATGAACTTAATAGAAAGTAATTCCTTCAACCCACATTCTGTAAAATAAATAAATAAAAAGGTTTGGTTTTGTTTGCTTTTTAATATATCCTGCAAAAAACACTTGAATAAAACAAAGCACAGATATTAGGAAGAGTACCACTGAAATCAAGAAAACTGGAATAAATGTACATGAGTTGAAATCTTAGATACACTTAGAGATTTTAAAAGCCTTATAATTTATAAATAACAGCACTTTTAGGTCTGTGTTATATTCCTGCCTTTTCATCACAAGAAATATAGAAAATATTTCTCACTAGACTGCACTTTGTAATGTGGAGGCATCAAAATGGCTAAAGAGAAACTGCACAACAAGCGGAAGATTCCTTCCTACCTTGAAATAGAATTTCTACCTTGTCCATTTAAGTCTGCTCTGAAAAGACAGAGGCAAAAATCTATTTACTAAAGTGATGATCAAAAGAGCAGACTTCAGTTTAATCCTTGCACAGACAAGTTTATCTAAGAGTAAGTCAGAATGCCAAAATCCTAGTAAATCTGCCTAAAGGAGCCCATGAAGAAATACTGCACCTTAAAGCTGTCATCAAATACCAAAATGAAACCCTGCCCTGCTCCTGGATTCAGATACATTAAAAAAATATTAAAAATTGATATACAAAACATAAGAACAGACCCTGGATCATACTTCATGTCACCCAATACTCCGTCTACAAGGCAACCAGCGCTGATTGACCTAGAGAAAGGGAGACTAATCCAAGATCATGACAAGAGCGTAGATTACTTCTACAATCATTTGAAGGTCCCACACTTATCATAACCACAAGTGCTGACTTTGTTTTGTCTTTCCACCAGATGAACTTTCTAAAATTACCTTCTCAAGTTGCCTTTAGAGCATGTCACTTCTTACAGTTTGTATGAACACCATTTTGCTTTCAGCCGCCTCAGCAAGTTTAACATCCCTAATTCTTCTGCTTTAGAAGGCGATGAACAGCTGTCATCCTCTCCTACTGATTTCACAGACCTCTGTCATACTTCCCTTGTACTGTCCTCTAAGGAATGAGAAATTCTAATCCACACATGCAGCTGTTTCAGGCTTTTGACCATCCCTGCCACTTCGCTCTCAGTCTTCAGTGATGTGACAGGGATCAGACTTTCATGTGGCATTCAAGATAGTACTCATACTGATAAAACTATGTTCCCTCCTCTGGATTCTAGTACTATCCTAATTCTTCTTAATACTCAGTTTGATTTGCTGAATATTATCCAACATTCTGTAATTAACACTGCAAGAACATAAATGTCAGAGGCTACATAAAAAACGACTGGGTTACTGAAAAATGGTTGGAATATGAATTAATGATAAGTACATTCTTGCTACATCTCTCTGTCAATAAAGCAAATGTGACAATAGTATGGCAAGTAGAAGTCAAAAAAGTTTGGAATTCTATCTATTGATTAAGTGAAAACAGTAAGCCTTAATTTAAAAAATGCATACGGACCAAAAGCAGAGAAACTTCTTATTGCTGGAGAAAAGCAATGTAAAGTTTTCTGGTTGCTCCACAACCTCCCTGGGGCAGCCTGTTCCAGTGCTCTGTCACCCTCACAGTGAAAAAATCCTTCCTCAGGTTCACATGGAACCTTCTATGCCTCAACTTCCACCCATTGCCCCTTGCCCTGCCACTGGGCATCACCAAGAAGAGGCTATCTCCATCCTCCTGGCACTCACTCTGTTGTTAGCAGATGATACATAAAATTTGCAAGGATCAGGCATCAAACAATGTAATTCTGTTTTTTTATTTCCCTTCATTTTTAAGATTAAAAACTCTTTAGCATTCTTCTCAATAATATCAGTTCTGTTGTCTCACCTCACCCACTGCAATGAGCAGTAACTCTGCAGTAATCTTCTAAAGAAACACTCTTCCATTAGAGTTGAATACTCTTTAGTCCTGAAATCAAAATAATCTGAGTTTAATGTTTTTTAATTAGAGATTATTCAATCTCGAGCTTCTGTAAACTTTTTCAAGAATCAGAAGATGGCACAGGTAACTGACCACAACTATCAAGTCAGAATTAGTTCTTATTAAAATGACAACTTCATAAAAGTAATGTGTTGGGCTGCCAATACATTTTTGTGGAAAGAATAAAAATACTCACACAATAGAAGTGACAGAAAAAGAGAAAAGTGAGTGGGTGAGTCACTGGAAAAGCATTAAAGAACAGATCCCCATACTGATAAAACAGAAATTAGATTTTCACCTTTTACAGGGAAACAGTAATGTGAGACTGAAGCTGCAGAGCACGTGCCAGAGACACACCATGGCCCTTACTCAGAGGCTTCCAGCCAGCTGGCTCTCCTCTGAGCATATGTTTGATGGTGTAATACCTATCGTACATAACCTGAAACCTAAAAGGTCTAGAAAACAGAAGAGGAGATGGGTATGGTGTGTGTGAGTGTGGAATGGGGAGGATGTGGGATGTGATTGTTGATCATTAGGAACCAATTTACTTCTGAAATATCTACACAGTAACTGCAAATGGTGATACACAAGTGTGAAACAACATCCCATAACATGAGTAAACTTCAGACATGACATGATGCTGAGTTAGGTCTTTTTTCCACATTTCTGCCACACCTCTACTTACTCTTCCTTCTGCCTTCTAGATACTCTTGTGCTCCTTATAAGAATCAATCACAATAATGCATGCTCAAAGACTCAGATATAACCAGTATTTACAAATCTGTGTTTACAGGACAGAAGAATAAAACTGATAAAAGCTCAAGCAGGCATCTAATCTGAACTGACATTATGACAAGACAGAATTGGTACTTAAGTGAAAGTTTTTCAGACCATGCATCTCCCTTTCTATAGAAATCAGGTGAATTGAAGTTTTATTACTTTGGTGGAACATGGGACAACAAATCACAGAACCTTAGAGGTTGGAAGGGACCTTCAGAGATCATCCAGTCCAACCCCCCTGCCAAGGCAGGATCCCCTAGGGTAGTTCACACACAGGAATGCATCCAAGTGGGTTTGGAAAGTCTCTAGAGAAGGAGACTCCACAACCTCTCTGGGCGGCCTGTTCCAGGGTTCTGTCATCCTCACTGTAAAGAAGTTTCTCCTCATTTTGAGATGAAATCTCTGTTCCACTTTGTACCTGCTGCTCCTTGTCTTATTGCTGCAGACCACTGAAAAGAGATTGGTCCCAGCCACTTGACACCCACCCCTCAGATATTTGTATACATTGATCAGATCTCCTCTCAGTCTTCTCCAGAATAAACAGCCCCAGGGTTCTCAGTCTCTCTTCATAGGGGAAATGCTCTTCCAGGTGAGCAACAAACAGAAAAACTGTTCTTCAGAGGTGTATTGTTGCATTTCATTCATCACAATGATAACCCAATAGGTATGTCATGTCTCACTAGGCAATTATTAACTTATTTATGACTTCTAAATTCTACATTTATGAGCAGCTGTCTGGAGTTAGGCTACTTACAGTTGAAGGCCTCATCGTATCCTGTTAGTTGAAATCTTAATAGATTTGGATTTAAGTGTCTTCTTTTAAGATGACTTCCTTGTCATTAACCGCTAAATGTCCTCACAATTTCTGTAAGACACCTAATATTAATATGAGGACAGGCTATGAGAGTTGGGGCTCTGCAGCCTGGAGAAGAGAAGGCTTTGAGAAGACCTTGGAGTGGCCTTCCGGAATCTGAAGGGGTCTACAGGAGGGCTGGGGAGGGCCTATTTACAAGGTCTTGTAATGATAGAACAAGGAGTAATGGGTTTAAAATGGCAGAGGGGAGATTTAGACTGGATATTAGGAGGAAGTTCTTTGCAGTGAGGGTGGTGAGACACTGGTGCAGGTTGCCCAGGGAGGTTGTGGCTGCTCCCTCCCTGAAGATGTTCAAGGCCAGGTTGGACAAGGCCTTGAGTGACCTGTTCTAGTGGGAGGTGTCCCTGCCTATGGCAGGGGGCTGGAACTGGATGATCTTTGAGGTCCCTTCCAACCCAAATCATTCTATGATTCTCTGAATAATCAGAAAGATGAGCAAAAATAAGATTTCTTCCTTATGTCTAGTCTGAATGTCTTAGAATCAAACATCTTGATGTTTATAAACAGACTGGTCTATAACAGTTGGATTGTGACACCTCACACCGTAATATTCATGGTAAGCAACCAAAAGTTGCTGAAAGGAGACAAGAACTCAAACAGCAAAGAAGTCCTGACCAGTGACTGAAGACAATTAACATGATATTTTGACAGGCAGCAAGGTGGTCTGGAGAATGTCCAAACCTTGCATGAATTTGTCACAATAATGTACTGAGCAAAACCAGTTCAAAGTATTTCCTATGTTGTCATAACCAAAACCCACAACTAGATAGTGAAATATTTATTTTGACTGCCTCTCCATTGAAAGAAATCAAGACTATCACTATAATTTTAGGGCTAGAAAAAAACCCCACTTTTGTCTATTACTAATAATTTAACTAAAGCGGTTTTTACAGCATCATGTAATTAGTATCATTTTTCATGAGTCAAACTATGATAAATGTTCATTGTTATGACAGCTAGAAACACTTGAATATGTAATTTGTCATAGAAGAGATAATCAGGTTCATTTCATGATATATTACGGAATTTGGAAAATTCCTAATATGCTCCTTTAAGGGTAATGACACTGGAGGGCTTACTGCAGCCTGTACAAAGTATTTATAAGTAGTACAGAGATTTTAAAGGATATTCTCTTTTACCCTCTCATCAAGCACCTAAAACAGTGGGTTTGCTGTTGTAGAAAGAGAATCATAGAATTGTTTTGGTTGAAAAAGACCTCTAAGACCATCGAGTCCAACCATCGACCTCACACCACCATGGCCATTAAACCACATTCCAAAGAGCCATGTGCACATGTTTCTTGAACACCTCTGGGGACGGTGATTTCACCACCTCCCTGTTCAAGGTTTGAACAATCCTTCCACAAAGAAATTTTTCAGAATATCTAATTTAAACCTCCCCATGAGAAATGGCACAATTTCAGGCCATTTCTCGTCATCCTATCATCTGACTCTAGAAAGAAGCTTCACCTCACTTCAACCTCCTTTCAGGAAGCTGTAGAGAGCAATGAGGCCTCCCCTCAGCCTCCTTTTCTCCAGACTGAACAACCCCCACTTCCCTCGGCTACTCCTCGTAAGCCTTGTTCTCTGGCCCCTTCACCAGTTTTGTTGCCCTTCTCTGGACATGCTCCAGCAACTCAATGCCTTCTTGTAGTGAGGGCCCCAAAATTGAATACAGTATTCAAGGTGAGGCCTCACCATTGCCCAATACAGGGGCACGATCTCTTCCATACTCCTGCAGGCCACACACATCCAGGTTAGGATGCTGGTGGCCTTCTTTGCCACCTGGGCACACTGCTGGCTCAAGTTCAGTCAGTTGTCAACCAACACCCCCACATCCTTTTCTACCAGGCAACTTTCCAGCCACTCTGCCCCAAGCCTGTAGTGTTGCCTGGGGTTGTTGCGACTGAAGTGCAGGGCCCAGCACTTGACTTTGTTAAACTTCATATGACTGCCATCACCTGATGATCCAGCCTGTCCAGATCCCTCTGCAGAGTCTTCCCACCTCAAGCAGATCACACTCAACACAGCATCTTAAGGGGATCTACAAGAAAGCTGGGGAGGGACTTTTTAGGCTGTCAGGTAGTGATAGGACTACAGGGAATGGAACAAGGCTAGAAATGGGAAGATTCAGACCGGATGTTAGGAAGAAGTTCATCAGCACAATCGTGGTGAGACCCTGGAAGGGGTTGTCCAGGGAGGTGATGAAAGCCCCATCCCTGAAGGTGTTTAAGGCCAGGCTGGATGAGGCTCTGGACAGCCTGATCTAGAGTAAGGTGTCCCTGCCCATAGCAGGGGGGTTGGAACTAGATGATCTTTGTAGTCCTTTCTAAACCTGATGGATTCTATGATTCTATGAAGATTCCCATCCAATAATAATATGTACATAACAGTTATCTGAGATAATTCTTCCCTCCAGCATCTGAAACAGCTTTTCTAAGTTTCAAACACGCCTTTTGCAGAGCTGAGAAAAATGTTCATTTGAGAACACGTTAGATTTGTCATTCCATATGCTTATATTGTTAGAAATGTTAAGATGATGTGTAGCTTTTCAGAAATCATTCCAAAAAATTAGATCTACTTTTTTCAAACTTTGTGTTTGAAGGAAAAAATGAGCATTATTTATGTAGCATGCCGAATGCAGCTTTACCTGGTCCTTTTCAAATGCATATTTTCATAAGTCTTGTTTGGAACCTAAAGCTTCACAGCAAAACTTCATCGCTAAAACCTAGAGGTTCCCACAAAGGTTTACAATACAAAACTCAGTAACGTACTCTAAACCATAAATGTCTGAAAACATGGGCAAATTGGGAGCATAACAAAGGCAGTGTTAACCTCAGCAACAGAAAGATGCCACCGTATTTCACACAGAGCTTTCATAATTCTAGCTGGCAGATACTCAGAATTTCAAATGCGTTTCGATTGTTGCAGGCATGTTACAGGCTTTCCCATGCACACAACATTCAGGATGTGAAAGGCAGCAGATGTTTCCTCTAACAAATAACTCACTCTGACAGAGAATGTACTGCAAGTCTACATAATTTGGTTTATGCAAGCGCTAATGGTTGTGTGCAGCAATGTAGCATAATACAATAACTAGCTTAATAAATCATTCTTAGTTTGGCTGAACGAAATGCAATTACAAAACAGAAAGTAATTTCCAGGTTATATATCCTCCTATTTCACCCCACCGTTTTTATGAACGACATTAAACAAAAAACAAGTCTTGTTTGACTATCAAGCTATAGGAAAATGTCTATTTACAATAAAGGCTATTGTACTAAAAAGATAAAACAAGCTGAAACCTCAGATCCATGGAAACAATACTTGTCTGCAAGTTGCTTATGCTTTAATGCCTATGTTTTAAACACAGATACACATACAAAAACCCCACTTCACTTAGATCAATACGTGGGACAAATTTTGGTCAATTAAATAAATTAGGATGACAAAGCTGAACTGAGTCACAGAATCACAAAATCACAGAATTAACCAAGTTGGAAAAGATTTTTGAGATCTAATTAACTAACCCATGGGACTGAGTGCCTCATCCAGTCTCCTATTAAACACCTCCAGGGATAGTGACTCCACCACCTCCCCACGCAGCCCATTCTAATGACAATCACTCTCTCTGTGAAGAACTTCTTTCTAATGTCCAGTCTAGACCTGCCCTGGCACAGTCTGAGACTGTGTACTCTTGTTCTGTCACTGGGTGCCTGGGAGAAGAGACCAACCCCCACTTGGCTACAACCTCCTTTCAGGTAGTTGTAGAAAGCAATAAGGCCTCCCCTGAGCCTCCTCTTCTGCAGGCTAAATCAGGTTGGAAAAGACCTTCGAGATCAAGTCTAACTATCATCCAACATTATCCAATCAACTAAATCCTGGCACTAAGTGCCACATTCAGTCTTTTTTTAACCATTTCCAGGGATGCTGACTCCACCACCACCCTGGGCAGCCCATTCCAATGCCAATCATTCTTTCTGCAGAAAACTTCTTCCTAACATCCAGCCTAAATCTCCTCTGGCACAGCTTGAGACTGTGTTCCCTTGTTCTGTCTTTATGTATCATAAAGTATCATAATAAAACCACTAATTAATCTTTGTCAAAGTATGAATATATCATTTAATAGTCAGGACTTTATACGTGAAGGAGAGACAAACATTTAATTTTCATGCAACAGTAAGTTAGTTTCTCTAGTTATGTCTAGTAAGAGATAAAAGAACTCAGTGGAAAGTGAGAAGTTTGCACCAGAAGATGTTTCAGAAGGTGAAAGGCAAGGCTCCCAAGACTGTTAATGTGTTAATTCATTACCTATTAGGAACAATACATGCTTTTTAAAGAACATATTCTGCCCATGTATCTTACTCTGAAGTTACATAAACACTGTCACAATTTTGCTCAAGAGAAGCCAGTTATTTGATGCCATACACAACAGATTAAACAGAAGCTACAAATAAACATTTTTCTTTTTTTATTTCAAAAATAGTTTTAAAAGTTTCTTATGTTTAAAAGTTTTCCAGACTGATCCTAAAGAAATACAAAATAAATTATGGCTGGTATAGAAGTTATTGTTGCAATAGTGTAAGCCAAGATTCTCTTAAAAGAAACCCTTCCTACACATGCTCCCACAGGAAAATATAAAGAACAGGAAAATGTTTTTCCAAATATTAAAGTTATTCTCTCATACTACCCAAATAAATGACTTTGCTGTGAATCATGCCTTTGTCTGATGCACACATGATGAGAAAATGAGATACAAAATCAACAGAACAATTTAAAATGCTCTTTAAAGGCCCCAGGATGTATGTAAAGTTTGTAAAAGTTACTGCTTTCTAATTAAATAGGACCAAAGAACCCATTTCTGCTGTGTTTCAGCTGAGTGAAAACTGAATCTAACAGTAAGAGACAACCAGAGGGAAAGTAAATTCATACTGAAAGTTTGAAGAAGCAGTATTTTGATGAATCTAATTGCTTATATTTCAACAAATGAGTAAATCTGCTTCATAATAGCAAAGTAAACACCTAAAATTAACATATGCTCAAGAAATTTGCAAACTCAACATCCTTTCACAATTTCATGACAAAGAACCAGAGCTACTCAGAAAAAACTGGTACTCAAAAAGCCTTAATGTCATATGGAGCCACCTAAAGCCAGACAACAAGAAACACTCGGTAGTGCATCATCCTTTCTGTGTCAAAAATGAGATTCTAATCACTTCAGTCCAAACCCTGGAGTGTCTGAAGCTCTCCTTCATTTATGCAGCCCTAAGGATAAATAACTGCCCTTAGACAAAAGCAGTTAAGATAGCTATTCCTAAGAGGCAGCTGAAAATTTCTCCATGCACTTTACAACACAACATTATTGCATTCAAAAGAACATAAATAGATACACTCAATCTGTCCAATTTGGAAGTGGGCAGGAGGGAGTGAGGAAAGGCCTTCTGCTTCGTCAGTTGTGCACCCTCTGTAAGTGCCCTCGTGTTTAATCTGGACACAAATTCATCTGAAGACCTAGGCAAGTAGTCAAACACATCCCTCCACCTCATGTCTCACACTGGCTGTCTTCCAGAGGCTTCCTGTTCAATATGAAAGAGCAATCAATTGAACAAATTCAGGGATGTCTACACTCTCTCATTGCTATACTGAATACAAGCACCCAGATGGGTTTCTGAATGAGCAGTCTACTGTCAATATTTATTCATTACAATGCAAAAATCAATAATGTTATAAACCAAATCCTTAGAAGGTAGAATTTAGGCAGTTGTCCACATAGAGTGGACAAATTGTCACTGCTTTGGAGCGGTGTTGTCCACATAGAGTAGACAAATTGTCACTGCTTTGGAGCGTTTGAGGTATAGAGACATCAAACTGTTGGAGAGGGTCCAGAGGCTGCAGCTTCCCTAAGAGGCCAAGTTAAGAGAGTTGTAAAGGCAGCTGTTCAGCCTGGAGAAAAGGTGGCTCTTGGGAAAACTTACAGTAGCCTTCTAGTAGCTGATGGGAGCCTACAAGAAAGCTGAGGAGGGACTTTTTACAAGGGCTTTTCAATGACAAGATAAGAGGGAATACATTTAAGCTTGAAGAGGGCAGATTTAGTCTGGGTATCAGGAAGAAATTCTTTCCAGTGAGGGTGGTGAGACACTGACACAGGTTGCTCAGGGAGGTTGTGGATGCTCCCTCCCTGGAAGTGTTCAAGGTCAGGTGGGATGAAGCCTTGAACAACCTGGGCTAGTGGGAGGTGTCCCTGTCCTTGGCAGGGCGGTTAGAACCAGATGATCTTTAAGGTCCCTTCCAACCTAACAGTTCTATGAATCTGTGAACATAAATGGATTACAAGAGTTTGTCCCAGAATCTTTACGTGTCCCAAATTTTTTAAAAATATCATCTCATCTGAGGTCACATTTTTACAGAGAACTATAGAATGTTGATGTTTATAATTACATAAACGAGACCTCTGGAAATCACCTCATTCAAACTTGCAGTCAAAGCAGAGCTATCTTAAACATTATATTGGTCTAGGCCTTGTCCAGTTAATTCTGAAAATACCCACAGGACAAAAACTGCAACCTCTCTGGTTACATTACACACCTGTGTAGTGTCTAGATAGTAAAAGCAGTGCAATAAAAATGCATTTGCCAGAAGACATCTGAAGTCATGGGCAACAGGGAACTAAGAATTCCAATTATACTGGAAATTAAGAAGTTTCATATTATGTGCAAGCACAGACCTCATACCTCAGCTTCTTTCCTTAAACCACTTGCAGAAAACATAGCATAGCACTAAAACGATCCACCATTTTTTTCCAATATACTTATTTCCCATCACTGTTCAACAAGCTACAATCATCACCTGCTGATTCCTCCTAGGCAGAACACATACTGCACTTTTCAGCAGCTGCCCCAGTGTGTGGGTGGTGTGTTCCTGAAATTGCCAGTAAAACTTCAGTTTACTGCAAAAGAGACAACACTGCAACTCAAGAATTTAACAGAAATATTTTTTTTAATGGGCAATAGAGCTCTCTACATCAACCCCATTCCAGTGAACTCATCATTTAATCCATGAAACTAAGAAGAGGAAAAAAAACCCTAAAGTGTTATTATTCTCTGAAGGTTAGAAATCATAGCAAAATATTCCAGATAATGTCTCAACCTTACACTGATTATTCATGTTCCAGGTGTACCATATGGCAAAGCTTTCCTGGCTCATGGTTATCCTCCCTGGAAAATTAGCACATAAATGTAGACTCATACAACAGTTTAGGTTGGAAGGGACCTTCTTTCTGTCTCTGCTATCAGCACCTATTGAATTAGTACATCAGCAAGGAAGACAACTGGTTTCCTCCCCTGTAACATAAATTAGACAACCCCACAAAGATTTCTACTCGTAATTCTGGTGAACTTCAACACCAAGTAATATTAGCTAAATCTGTTCCTTTACTAGTACAATCTGAAATGTAGTTCCAGTGAACAGCTCTGAGAGGTAAAAACAAAGTGAAGGATGATGCCAGTTCTCGAGTCCAAGATGTTAAAATTCTTTAGCCTAGTGCCTAGTTAAAAACACACTCCTTGTTTTTTCTCTGTTAAAGAGAAAAGAAGAAATCCTTGTTCTTCTACACTCCCTTCTCTGCACTTCAGCAGTTCAAAAAATCATAACAATCCTCACATGGAGTTTAAAATCTAAGAAAGTTTTCAGAGGCAACTCAAAATAGGAGGAGATCAAACTGGAAGAGTAAGTTAAAATGAAGATAAATATTAGCCAATATGTCTCCCAACATTAAAATTCTCCAGAAAGACACAATATAGAGTCATGATGTCTCTCTCCAGAGGGTAGCAGTACACAGATACTTTAGGAATAAACCTGATCTCTGTGTGAAAACTCAGTTAGTTCCTTATTTAATTTCCTCAATTATCTCTCATGTATCCAGAAATCTTTGTAACTGTAAATAAAACTGCAACATAAAAAACTTCAGCCTCAGAGTTTCTCTAGAATAACCTTAGCCTGCTTCTACAATACAAACACAACACAAAACTCCTCTCCATGAAAAAGTCACTGTTTAAAATTATAGAAAAGGAAGAGGCAGACAGATATGATGACCTTCTGGAGATCTGACATGAAATACCTACTCCTAATAACTGATGCATCAAACTCCAAACTCTAAATATTCCTATCACAGCCTGTGCTGATAAAGAAGACATATGATAAACAGTTTATCTCCTAAAAATGTTGGCAGGAAGCAACCATCTCTTCCCTCCCTCTAAATAACAGACGCTTTAGGGGGAAACTTCTCTTCCATAGGAGACCTCAGAGAACCTAGCTGCTGGTGTTCTGATGTCTTAGGAACCTTGGAGTTGCATAGAAAAAATAATGTGAAGATCACATACAGAGAATCACACAGAATGCATCTGGTTGGAAAGGACCCTCAAAAGTCCTTTCGTCCAGCTCCTCTGCAATGAGCAGGGATACCTCTAACTAGATAATGTTGCTCAGGGCCCCATCAAGTTCAACCTTGAATGTCTCCAGGGATGGGGCCTCCACCACATCCCTGAGCAATCTGTTCCAGTATTTTACCACTCTCATTGTAAAGAATTTCCTCCTTATGTCCAGCCTAAATCTACTCTTCTCCATTTTCAAACCACTGCCTCTCGTCCTGTTGCTACAAGCCCTTCTAAACAGTCTTTTCCAAGCTTCTTGCAGCTCCACTTCAGATACTGAAATGCATCTAGAAAGTCTCCCTGGACTCTTCTTTTCTCTAGGCTGAACAACCCTAAGTCTCAGCCTGTGTTGATGGCAGAGGTGTTCCAACTTTCTGATCATCCTTGTGGTCCTCTTTTGGACCAGCTCCAGCAGGTCCATACTAGATGACTGCTTCAAAAAAGCTTAAAATCTCACATCTTCTAACCCTGATGAGGACAGGCTACGAGAGTTGGGGCTCTGCAGCATGAAGAAGAGAACGCTTCAAGGAGACCTTGGAGTGGTCTTCCGGAATCTGAAGGGGGCCTACAGGAGGGTTGGGGAGGGATTATTGACAAGGTCTTGTCATGACAGGACGAGGAATAATGAGTTAAACTGGCAGAGGGGAGATTTAAACTGAATGTTAGGAAAAAGTTCTTTCCAGCGAGGGTGGTGAGACATTGGAACAGGTTGCTCAGGGAGGCTGTGGCTGCTCCTTCCCTGAAGGTGTTCAAGGCCAGGTTGGATGAGGCCTTGACTGACCTGTTCTAGTGGGAGGTGTCCCTGCCTATGGCAGGGGATTGGAACTGGATGAGCTTTGAGGTTCCTTCCAAACTTACCATTCTATGATTCTCTGTTTAGGTAAACCTTTCTTATATTTTTTTAAAGAGCCATGCTGACAACATGAAGCTTTACAGTTAGCAGCTTTTAAATTGAAGTTCAGTTTTTCTACAGCATCTGCACTGTTCTCTTTACACATATTCCTTCCATTTTGTAGTAGTTAGACAACTGTTGGCCATCATGCCAAACATAGGGAAAAACTGTCACGATTGTGAAGATACACATACAACATCTAATTCAAGAGACAGTGCAGTCAAGTTGATCCATCAGCTTCCGAAACAGGACAGTTAAACCTACCTTATCTCACCATTGCTTCACACCACAATTAGGGAAACACATTAGCATGGTTGTCAAGATTAAGGTGTGCAAACTGCTTGCTTCAAACTGATAGTAATTGCTATGATCACACAGGACTTGGTACCACCCATCCCTTTGACACTTCAGATAGCCCTGTATTTATCTCTGCACATCAGGCCCTGTTTGCCCTGTAGCAGAGCAATATTCAGAGCATACCATCCATGAGAAAGAAAACTGAGTGAAAACTACAGTTTCATACATCTGAAGTCTGCTGCTTTATTAAAAAAAATAAATAAGAAATGATTATGTGTGTGTGTGGGTACTGATAAATGTATTAGGAGCTGAATAGTAAACTAAATTACACTGCAGAATAGAAGATTAAAACCAAAAATCAATTCCATTACTGGCAAACAAGAATATTCTACACTTCAGTGTCACATTCCTTACCTTTTCCTTAACTTGTGCCTGCGTGGCTCTTGATCTCACACCTGAGGAGACACCAGCCCTCACTGCACCACGACAGTGCCCACATGCTAAACCTTTTTCCTTTCAATAATAAAACAACAACCATGAAACTGCACTTTTCATTCCACCTTGTCTTTGTGATCAGTGTGCACTGAATGTTCCTCTATCAAAAAGCAGAACTTGCTGTAGCTCATCTCCATACAAACAATAAAAAAACCAGGTTTTGCTTGCGCTAGGACAGTCTGGGACCAGAGCTGTTTGATCTGAGAATGCCTATAGTGTTGCTCTGTTAGTTTTTAAATGATAACTGCAGAGCAATTTACACAGAACTTTTCATAAGAACCCTCTCTAAAAGAACACTTTTGGCACAGTACAGACAGAAATTACAGGCTGCATGTCAGAAGCACCTTCAGCCAAGCCTTTTTCCATAACTGCAACAAAGAAATAAAATTTGTCAAGGATCTAAGTGCCTTTTTCTTCAGCATATTGAAAGCTCTTAGTCATTAGGTCACAGACGGACGCTGCCACAATTGTACCTAAAATTAATTTTTATTTTTCCCTCAGTAAGTTCGCAGATGACACCAAACTGTGTGGCTGTGTTGATCTGCTAGAGGGTAGAAGAGCTTTGCCACAGGATCTAGACAGGTTAGACCCATTGGGCCTAGGTCAGTTGTATGAGGTCCAGCAAGGCCAAGTACCAGGTACTGCATTTGGGTCATAACAACCCCATGGTAAGCTATAGACTTGGGGATGTGGGGTTGGAAAGCTGCAACTTGTGAAGGGACCTGGGCATATTGGTTGACAGTTGACTGAATATGAGTCAGCAGAGTATCCAGGTGGCCAAGAAAGCCAGTGGTATCCTGACTTGGATTAGAAACACTGGCCAGCAGGAACAGTGAGATGATCATTCCCCTGTACTTGGAGCTGGTGAGGCCACACCTTTAACCCTGTGTTCAGTTCTGGGCACATCTCTGCAAGAATGACATTGAGGTTCTGGAGTGTGTCCAGAGAAGGGCAAGAAGGCTCATGAAGGGCCTAGGACACATGGCTTATGAGGAGCATCTGAGGGAACTGGGGTTGTTCAGTCTGGAGAAGAGAAGGCTGAGGAGAGACCTCATTGTTCTCTACAACTACCTGAAAGGAGATTGGAGTGAGGGAGTGGTCCAGCCTCTCCTCCTTGGCAAGCAACAGGACTACAGGAAATGGTTTCAAGCTGCACCAGGGCAGCATCTGCACATTAAGAAAAAATTCTTCACTGAAAGGGCTCTTAAATGTTGGAATGGTCTGCCCAGAGCAGTGTTGGAGTCATCCTCCCTGGAAGTATTTAAACAGCATGTGGATCCAGTGCTTAGGGACATGGTGTAATGGTGACCTTGCAGTGCTGGACTGAAGGTTGGAGTGGATGATCTCTGAGATCTCTTCCAGGCAAAGATATTCTGTTCTGTGACTGTACCTCTGGCTGTGTACATAAACGAAGAATCAATCTTTATGTTTGTTGTCCTTTGATATGTAAATACAGCATGTTGATGTAACTGCAAAAATCTATTTTTTTCACTACAAGAGAACCGAGCAAATGAACTTGTTCATGTTCCAGAGTAGTTTATAGAGTCTTTTCCCTATTTTAGGATCTTTCATAGAGCATGGGTATAAAGACATCACACCAAATGCAGTTATCTCATTGTTTTTCATGGGGATGTCAGCATTTTCTGATATATTCATGGGCTGGCATGAGTATCAGAAACACATTTTTGCACTTCCACCTAAAACATCCTGCTGCAGATTATATCTATCATAATTTGTTCAACAAATTCAAGACATTGGTCTTAACTTAAAATCTGAAAAAAATTACTTTGTGTTCTCTATCACTTGGAACAAGATGTTCTTTGCCACATTCTGAAGTAAATGTGAAAGACCCAACAGATTAGCTAACAGCTTGAAAGACTTCATGCACTGATGGCATCATTTTATAAACTGAATTCACTGGTCTGCAGTTTGGGGATTTTTTTACCACTTAATTTCAATCCTTTCTTCCCTTTAAAAACAAATCACCAAGACCCTAAAACTACCTCTGTCTCCAACTTTTATGGAGAGAAGCAATCTACAAAGGTGATCTGTCATTTCATGAAAACATAGAACAAAGGTGCTATCATTTTTTTGTACCCATCATTGAAAATCTTATTAGTTTTCAGAGCAAGAAAGATGAGATATTGTAAGACTGAGTTTAAAATTTAATTACAATGAATAAAACTAATTTAAGGGTCACTATCTTAAAGCTTATGTTGTTCTTGAAATGAATCTCTCTTTATGAAAAGGAAAGGTACCAACCAACAAAGTTAACTTTATTAATTTATTTTTTTTTCCAAATCATAGAATGGTTTGGGATGGAAGAGACCTTAAAGATCATCTAGTTTCAATACCTTCTGCCATGGGCAGGGACACCTCAACAAGGAGCCTAGGTTGCTAAGGTCTCATCCAACCTGGCCTGAAACACCTCCAGGGAGAGGACATCCACAAACTATCTGGGCAACGTGTTCCCATGTCTTACCAACCTCACTGTAAAGAATTTCTTCCTAATCTCCAGTCTAAATGTCCCCTCTGCCAGTTTCAATCCAGGCCCTCTTATCCTATCACTAGTGAAAAAGTCCTTTTTTGGTTTTCTTGTAGGACTTCTTCAGGTACTGGAAGGCTGCTGTAAGTTCTCCTGAAAGCCTTCTTTTCTCCAGGCTGAACAGCCCCAACTCTCTCAGCCTGTCCCCATAGGGGAGGTGCTCTGGCCCTATGATCATCTTTGTGACTCTCCTCTTGAACCTCTCTCACAGTTCAATGTCCTTCTTGTGTTGGGGACATCAGATCTCCAAGTGTGGGTCTCATGAGAGCAGAGTAGAGGGGGAAAATCAGCTCCCTCATCCTGTTGGTCATACTTCTTTCGAGTCAGCTCAGAACAGGATTGCATTCTGGGGTGCAAGTGCACATTGCTGGCTCATGTTGAGTTTTTCATTAACTGACACCCCTAAGACTTTTTCCTTGAGACTGCTCTCAAATCACTCCTCCCTCAGCCTATATCTGTGCTTGGGACTGCCCTGACTCAGGCGTAGGACCTTGCACTTGGCCTTGTTGAACTTAAAATGTATGTTACAAATACATTCCATTAAAAAGAGCAAAGAAAACATTGTTTAAAAAAAAAAAAAAAAGAAAAAAATCAGGAGACCCCTCTATATGGAGTACCTGATTGTCACAGGAAAGTTTAACTAAAATTGCATCATAGGCAATAATGACAAAAGTTCCATTTAAGATGTATTTTTAAATGAATTCTTAAAACTAAGGAATTAGTCAATACAGCACTCTTGTTGTAAACCAGGATAATTCCAACAGCCTTTCACCTTGCCAGATGTCTAAAGAGATAGATGGTATGAAGTAGAAAAGAGCTACTAAAAGGGGAAAGGAATATAAAAGCTCCTTATAAAAAGAGAGGGCAGTGCTCGTTGTTATTCAAGCACATTAGTTGCCACATCCTGTTTCCACTGACTGCAGTGGAAGCTTTAGCATTGACTTCAAACAGGTGCAAGTCCCCATGAGACCACAGGGAATAAAACGTACAGTCACGGTATGAAAGCAACAGTGTGTAAAGTGTGGTGAGACAGGATATGTAATTCCAATCTGGTACACAAGAAGTGATTGAAATGCAGTGCCAAGTAAGGATGCAACTGAAAAAACCAGACGTTTCTAAAGAGAAATTTGGCAAGCCTTCAGTCAGTGCTCCAAGAAAAGCACAGGAATAAATGTCACAGAAATAAGAGTGCTAACCTATAGAGGGGGGAGAGAACAGGGGAGACCCAGAAGTGGCAATGAGCATCATCCTGTTCTGTAGCAATACAGTATCACTTATTCAGGACACAGCTGCTGGCATGCCTTGGTGGATAGTGCAGTCTGGGTCTGCTCTGAGAATTGGTGGGACTTAGACATAAGTGTATTACACATTTTTATTGTATGTAATGTATTATCCTCTGTATTATCACAAGCATCTGAAAATGTTTGGGGACTTTTGATTGTTTGTTTGTATGGTTTTTTTTTTAACATACATCGCCTTCCAAGAGAAGTCTTAGGCTATATTCTTACATCAGTTGAGTTATGAACGATATCTTTGATTAATTTGATAATGAAAGTATCTGAGAATCCATTATATGAATTAGAAGCTGCTAAAAAATGGAGTGCTTATCCCAAATGAAACTATATGACTTCAAAATTTCTTTTCAGATGGAATCAGAAGAGAAAGATATGGAACACAAAAAGTATGACTGAAATGGTCGTAATAAATATCAAACAGTCTCAGTATTAAATTATCTGGACAAGTACTACAGCAGAATGACTGAACCTGAATGTATAACTTTAAAAACAGGTTTTGATGTGAAAATGAAGATTGAAGGTAACAGTTTTGAAGACACTAAGGCAAGATTAGATATGAGCATAAGAGGGAAAGTAGAGAAGAGATGAAGCAGCTTTTCTCCGGTGGGTAAGTGTTATGACTGAAAGGAAAACATACCTGTGCAAGCATGGGAAATCCAAGGTTCCTGCAGCCATTACAAGGTGTCAGTGCCTCCCATAAACCTGAAGGCCCACAAGTATTTTCACCTCCATCATCATCTTCTTCCTCTCTTGGTGTTAGACACATTGAAGAAGGTCTCTGTGCATAAAGAAAGAGTACATTCAAATTAAACCAAGTCTTACATTGTAAAGAGATATTTCACTTAATGAAAAGAAATTAGAAGACTCCTATTTATAACTTCCAAAGGATAATTTGCTATTTTAAAGTAAGCACTCAACTGCTAAACTGCCATATAAAAACCACACTTTCTAAGGAAAGCACCTAGAGATCTATCTCCAGCTACACTTTAAATATGAATGAACATAATTAATATGCATAACAAAGATTTTACTTTCACATTTCCAAGTTTAGGGTATCCCACAAAAAATAAAAGCTAACATTTAAAAACTCACAGAAACATCCAAGTTGGAAAAGCCTCTCAGGATCACCATGCCAACCTCTAACCCTACTCTACAAGATTCACCTTAAACCATATCCCAAATGACCCTTAAACACACCCAGGATTGGTGACTCCACCACCTCCCTGGGCAGCTCATTCCAGTGCCTCACCACTCTCTCCATGAAAAACTTTTTCCTAATGTCCAATCTAAACCACCCCAGTCTCAACTTGAGGCCATTCCCCCTTGTTCTGTCTTCAATTACCTGTGAGAAGAGACCAGCATCAGCCTCTCCACAATGTCCCTTCAGGTAGCTGTAGACTCTACAAACTGTGCTATATGCCCAAGAAAGAAGTAATATAAACTTAACAAGATTTTGGTTCAATGGTCATCTGTTGTGTTCAAAAAAGTATAGTTGTATTACAGAAGGGAAAAAAAAAAAAAATCAATCAAAAGACAAGGTTTCAATTTTTATCCTGTATTTACCAATGATAAATGTTTTGGCTTATTCTGTGGGCCAAAAAAAAAAAAAAAATTTTACAATGACCTAATTTATTTTGGTTCATCAGGTGAAAGGTATTGGGAAAAGCAATTCTGTTGTAAGCATTAAGGTCTCCATCTTGGTTTTAGTAATGAGGGAATAATGCTGATTTTTGCTAAAATCTGTAAGATGATTTTCACTGACAACCAGAAGGAGGAAGAACAGGCAGGTCCCATCTCTTTATTTTTCCACACAAGATAGTCCACCCCAACTGAACAAAGTCTAGTGGTAACTTTTGTTGATTTCAGGATGAGGAGGAGGGAAGTTAAGCTGGTAATGAATTATTTTTAAAATCTAATGTTACAAAACCTTATGGTGACACCAACAAATACGTAAAGTTTATTCACAGCTTAATTCTTGGCCCATATTTACACTGGAATGTGTGAAAGTTGTCTAGCCTGCCTGACATTTGTACAGCCTACCTGATAGTCGGATACTGAACACTTTCTTTAGGAATTCTGGTCTTCCTTTCCTCTTTTTCGTCTTAAATAATCTTTCAGAAGGGGCTGGGTATTCTTTTGCCCTACACAAGAGCGCTTGAGACATTGGCTGACCACATCTATTAATTTGGTGGTAACTGTAGCTCTAAAGCACTGCGGTGAAGCCCATATAAATGAAAACTCAAACCTCAAACCACTTAACTGCAGATTATTTTAGCAAATTGTTGCAAGAAAAGGTGAAGGAAATGTAGTGAGGAAAGGAAGGGAAACAGCAGCAGTTCTAAAGATGAACACAAGCTGACGGGAGCTGTAAGAGAAGCAAAGGCAGCTAACCCAAATTAACATCTGAGGATCATTTAACCTTTGATTCTTGTGCTAACTTCTTACACATGGATGTGGTTGGGATACCACTAATTGACATATAAAAAGAAAAAAAAATTCTAAATTCTATTTCATCTCACTCACCAAAGATGAACACAACAAATCCATCTCCACTAGTCTGCTGACAGCTGGAAAACATTTGTCCCCTTGTTGCAGGTTTCATTAACCCAGCCTTGCCTCCTGAAGTTAGGGGGATTTATTTACTTTTCATTTTAAAAGTCAATTTCTGAAACTTTCTTAGCATGATTATTTCTATGAGGTTATTTTGACAGTCAAGTGGTGCCAAAGAAAGTGCTGCCATAGCAACCAATATTCTTACACATTATTATTAAAAGGATTGGGTTAACTCTGCAGTGTGGGTCGTGAAAGACTATTATTGCCACAGATTTGCATAGACAAAGGGAGCAAACTACAGGTCTTTCCCTTCTAGTTATGATGCCATCTCTCACAGTGGTTGCCCTAGGTTTCTGTTTTAAATCTCAGCGTTTTTGTACCAGAGAATAAAGTGCCTCTTGCCCCCTGAAGCAAAAAGCAAAGAACTGCAGCACTGCTATCTACAGGAAAGCAAGTAACACACATCAGCTGTGACCTTAGAGCCAAGGCAAGTGAATGAAGGCAAAAGTCACAGAAAAATACAATTGCACCTTCTTAAAGCAAAACATACACAGACCTAACATCAAAGAGAATTTTTCAACACAATTAAAGGGAAGATGAGTAATGAAATTCAATATGTTTGAGCTGAGGGAGGACTTATGAACATTTAGCCATTACACAACAGAGTAGAAAAATAATCATACTAAAATATTACTAAACAATTAAAAAATATACAGGAAGAGCATGAGAGAGTTATACTTCTTCCTTTAGGTGTATTTTCTATAAACAGTTTGATAGACTGAGGATCACAGAAACGTAAATGAATGTCAATAGTAATGAGAAGAAAAGGGAAATATTATGTAGCTTGTTTTCCTGATCATTCAAAAAAGAACACATCAATGACAGTTCATTAGACACATTCCTGGAGCTAACTGACTAATACTCCCACACACCTGGACCATCCAGGTATGAATAATATGATACAGGCTAATTTACAGACTATGACAGAGCAGGACTGGCTCCTTTCACACTGAATTACTGATTCCTGTCATCTTGCCCAGATTTCTACTACTGGTGAAGCACTAAAAAAGAAGCATTAGGAGAAATGTACATGAAGGGGCAAGAAACAGCTGCTGTCACTTTTCTCAGCAGTCCCCACTGCCAGAAGTCCAGTTCTTGTCAGACAACAGGTGTAACGGGGTACATGGAAGCTGCTACAGCAAAAGGAAGCTGCTTTTGCAAAGGGGAGGAAAGGAGCTAACAGCAGCATAAGAAAAAAGGAGGTTGGAAGTCCAGGGTAGATTGGATTTGCATACCCAGATGCACCTGGAGGAGGCAGGTGAGCTGCAGAAATGAATCCATTGACCTCAGACAAGCCCATGAAACTCACTATCCAGACCATCCAGTCTCCTGTTGTTCTCTCTCAGCCTTCATTCCATTCCCAGAACTCCCTTGTTTTTCTATTTTGTTGTATAATTTAATTTTGCCTCCTTAGAGATCCTTTGGATATGAAATCTAATTCTGTGTGTGCTGCTGGGAAGCCTTAAGATAGCCCTGTAGGGAGAGTTTTAGCAAAACCAGAGTTATTTATGCCCACTTCACAGAAAAGAAGAAATAGAAATTATTTCTGTCACCCAAAGGAAAATAGAGACAACCTTTTATTCATGTGTCCTTTGACTCAAAAAAGAAAAACTAAATGTAGTGAGGAAATGCCACCTAGATCACTATTGGTCAGTTAATTGAATTTGACATTATGAAATGTTGAAGTCAATATAATCTGTAATAGTAAGCTTCAAAAAGGCCAACTCTGCCTAAGCTAGAAGAGACATAGAATCATTCTTTTTGGAAAAAACCCTTAAGATCATTGAGTCCAACCATTAATAAACTCTACCAAGTCTCATGCTAAACCATGTCCCTCAGCATCACATCTTATGTCTTTTAAACACATCCAAGGTTGGTGATTCAATCACCTCCCTGGGGAGCCTGAGTATTTCAGAACCCTCACAGTGAAGAAGTTTCTTCTGATATCCAATCTAAACCTTCCCTGATGCAACTTGAGGCTATTTCTTCTCATCCTATCACTTGTTACTAGGGACACCACCTTGTGTGATGGTTTGGGAGTTTCCTGCCCCCTACACTTTGTAAAGTCACCCAGACTAGACTCAGCCAGCTGGAAATTAAGGACTGGAGCTGTAATTACAGCTTAGCACGATATACAAACAGATAGATACACAATAGACAGGAATATCTACAGAAATATACAAGTTAAAGGTAATACAGAAACACAACTCCCCTTCCAGAAATCAGAGACCCCAGGAGGGGCTTCCAACCACCCTTCCACCTTCTCCCCACCCCTTCTTATGCGCAGGGTGAGTTTGGAGGATTAGCCAGGGGGGTTAGAAGTAGAGTGGTTAGTGAGGTTACTTGGCAGAAAGAAGGAGGCCAGGAGCTAGACTGCCTGAGAGTGTCTGCAAGCCCAAGAGACTGTATTATTGATGTTTTGAGTTCTTATTCTTATCCACCTCAGCAAGCCTATGAGTGAAGTAGACATCACCATTGTTTTCCTTTCACAACCTATAATACAATTTTCTCCATTAAAATATTCCAATTAGCCTCAAACCAGCACACCTTGCTCAGCACACCTTGCTGAGACAACATTGTCTCAGGTAGTTGTAGAGAGTGCTATGGTCTCCCTTCAGCCTCCTGCAGAATAAGCAATCCCAGTTCCCTCTGCTGCTCCTCATAAGATTTGTTCTTTACACCCTTCAGCAGCTTTGTTTCCTTTCTCTGGGCTTGCTCTAGCACCTCAGTGTCTTTCCTGTAGTGAGCAACTCAAACCTGAATACTATACTCAAGGTGCGGTCTCACCAGAGCTGAGCATGGGGGAACAATCACTTCCCTGCTCCTGTGCCACACAATTGCTGATCCAGCCTAGGATGCTGTTGGCCGCCTTGGCCACCTAAGTACACTGTCAACAAGCACCACCAGGTCCTTTTCTGCTGATCAGCTTTCCAGCCACGCTGCCCCAAGCCTGGGGTAGTTATACTGAAGTACAGAATCTGTGGTCTTGTTGAGCAACATGCAATTGGCCTTGGCTCATCAATCCAGCCTGTCAAGGTCCCTCTACAGAGTCTTCCTACCCTCAAGGAGATCAGTGCTGCCTCCCAACTTAGTGTCACCTGCAAACTTCCTGAGGCTGCACTCAATCCTTTTATCTAGCTCACTGATAAAGTTATTACAGAGAATGGGCTGCAATCCTGAGCCCTGGGGACCCAGCTTGTGACTGGCCACCAGCTACATTTAACTCCATTCACCGCCACTCATCCAAGCCATGAGCATCCACTTTCTCCAGGAGGGTTGCTATGGGAGACAGTGTCAAATCCTTTACCAAAGGCCAGGAAGACAACACCAACAGCTTTTGCCTCATTCACTAAGCAGGTCACTTTCTTGGAGATTTGCTATCACAATCACTCAACATCTCTCTCCTGATCTTAGAGAACCAGCCAATATTTAGCAACACATAGAACTATGAATGCAGGAAAAAAAATGAAGAGAAACTCTGTTCCACTCCTAAAAGTCAACAGGAAAAGAGAACACCTTTGATCCTGACTATTACTTCAGCCTACCAGGTTCACAGCCCAAGGAGCTTTACATCATGTATAAAACACAGACCAAGTTTTGGCCTTTAAAAAGGATGTCAGTGATTTCCTGACTACCACATGAACTTCACTATCAAGGTGTAGCAGTTTAAGAGCTAACACTCTATTTTGGTTCTACATTACAAACAAGAGAGAGGAGCTTTCTGGACATTCTTGTGAATATAGACTGAATGAGCAGAGCATTGGTTTTTAAAGGAACCAATCATTCAAGGCAAATTTTCTCTACGAATATGCTAAGTTGTACAAAATTTATTTCCTTTTACATCGCCTTTTTTTCTCAATTTTTAATAAAAACTGGTCTGCTTTCTACCTTGACATTTGTAAGCAGCCACTGCTAAGCAAAATGTGATTTAATTCCCTCTTTTCAGTACACAGAAGAGACATACCTGTAATAGCCAAGTGAAATCCAAAACCAGACATCAAAACCTTTCTCTACTTCTTGTATCCCTTTTTCTTCATAATTATCATTCATTTTCAGAAGTATTGCAACTAATTTTTTCAGCCATTATCCACTAGAGCAAGTTAGCACCATCAAAACTATGAAACATATAAATTAATATGACCTTGTGCTGGGTTAACACAGCCCTCAGAGTCAGCTTAAACCAACGCAGACCTTTATCATTTGCTGTTGTATCACAGTTCTGGACACCAGTGTTAGCTTTTCACTTACCTTGCAGCATATCACATATTAAGAAAATAAGCTTTTTGAAATGGAGCAGCAAAGGCAAAACCCTGAAGACAATCTCCATTTGCTAACAGAAGGTGGTAAGCAAGCAGGCATTTGATAAGCTAAATGTTACCACTACATGTGGAACAATGAAGTCAGTAGGAGCTTTCTTCCAAATAGTTTGTTAGACACTGGGCTATGCAAATGATTCGAGCTGCTGGATTAGATATTTACCTCTGCCTCTGCCTTGCCTGGCCCTGGAGCTGTGTTATACTGTCGTGAAATGCAAGTGAAAAAGCACAATTCTATCATCCAATGTTCTAATCGTACATGGTACTAATAACTAAAGAGAGGGAAACTCCTTTTGAATATCGTCTACAAATTAGGACGAGTAGGTTGTTCTCTGTCCCTGCTGTTCCCAGCAGCTGTGGCAGACAAGCCAAGAACTGAGGAGCGGGGACAGCGTTCCTGTGCTGTTAGTGCTCCCCCTGCTGCTGCCCGCGCTGCTCCCAAAGGAAAATGCCTGATGAACAGATTAAAAACAGCATTTGGGCACATAACGTTAACACCATTTACTGGTTTTCTACAGCATTAACCAAACGTACCCTTCTGGGATTCAGGAAGGATCCTGACAAGAGCAAGTCTCATGTAGAAGAGACATACAGAGTCTTACAGGCAGGGAAATGTTTTGATGGCCTGGACACACCTTTGCCTCACCTCCCAAAGCAGCCTTCTCCCTGCTTGCTCTATTTCCCATCCTCATTATCGCATCCTCCACCTCACACCGCATGTCTCAGCCGTCCTTTCACAAATATGCCCCTTGTTTACATTCTGTCATAATAAGTCTCATTAGTTTGATTGCATCTTCTGCATTCACCAAGGCAGTAACAGGAGAACAAGGATGGTTCTGTATCCAAAGTAGGTGAATGCTGGAGAATTGTATTCTGCACCTGCCTCTGCAATAACCCCTGTGGGATGCTACACAGGTCACTTAAGCTTCTCCAAGATGCTCACCAGGTTTGTGTTGGTTTTTTGCTGGTTATATTGAAAAATTGTGTAGCAGAAGTGCTGGGCTACAACAGGAATCAGCAGGAGATATTCAGTGGCCATCTTCAGCGGTATGTGAGACTAAGTGTTCTGAAAATCTAAGCTCTAGCAGTCCCAGACAGGGACAATCTTGGCCTTTAGACAGCTGCACATCAGCCAAGTTGCATGTGATTGCATTTTCTTACTGGGGTTCTAGAAAGCGACCCAAAAACTTGTCTGAAGCACTCACACAGTTTGAACTCATGAATGGTAACACCTGAGCCTGTTAAATTCCTGCAGTTTGAAGGCAGCAGAGGTATGGTAATTGACTGTGTGTAGCGACAGTGAAATGGATTAACTTTAGGTAAATGATTTATTTACACACATGAGTGTCTGCACTCTGGTGAGACCTCACCTGCAGTGCTCTGTGCAGCTCTGGTGCCCTCAACAGAGGAAGGACATGGATCTGACGAGTCCAGAGGAGGGCCACGAAGACGATCAGAAGGCTGGAACACCCAGCCAGACAGCATATTAGGAAGAAGTTCTTTGTTATGAGGGTGGTGGAACACAGGAACGGGTTGCCCAGGGAAGCAGTGGAGGCCCTATCCCTGGAAACATTCAAGGTGAGGCTTGTTTGGACTCCGAGCAACCTGATCTAGTGGGGGATGTCCCTGCTTATTGCAGGTGTTTGGACCAGATGTGTTGAAGGTCCCTTCCAAGCTATTACACTCTATGATTCTATGATGAAAAGTACATGGATGTGCAGTTACTGCCCCTCAGTGGGCAAGTGCTACTGACACTTAGCATCATAAGCACCCCAGAAATCAAACATTCTGCCTTCAGAGCAGGATCTGACAGTGTGCAGGAAATACACCCTGGAAACAGATGGCAAGCACAACACACAAGGAATAAGAGCAAAATTATAAGCAAAAAATGAGACTATCAAATGAAATCATACATCAGAATGTATTATTCAGATATTTGTATATCCAAAGCAGTGGCACACCTTTCACTTTTGTAATTATTCTTGGATATAACATAACTAATGACCATTAAGACAATTGTATACTTCCATACTACACTTTTAAAAGGATGCATGCATGCACATGATGTTATATGACACAATGTTTAGGATTAAAAAACCTACCAAGCTATTAATTAAACAGAAAACACCAGGCATAAGCTAGAAAAAGATACCTGCCCTTCCATCAACAAAGGAAATCAGCATTTTTTTGAACCCCAAGACAGCCTTTGATTTGCTAAAGAAAAACCATCAAAGGAAAAAAAAAATCCCATCAACAGATTGTCATTTACAACTAAGAAAGATTGATCTTGGCTAATTGATTTTTCAGTAAACATTAAAGCTTTTGAACTGAGCCTAATAATCTTCACATGGAAAGTATTTAATCTCTATATAAAAGCCACAACCAGGAGGCTCATATTTAATGATCTGACGTTTTGTGTGTCTGCCTTAAGTGCAACACAAAAGACACCTCCCTGTATTTCAGGAAGAATCTTCACTCTTTTTCCAAGCTCTATTTAATTTTGCTCTGTGGGAGAAGATTTTCAAATGGCAGAAAACTCAGGAATTCAATAAACTGAAAAACTGCAGAGAGCAGAACACTAAAGTGCTTTCGGTAATTAGAAGTTAACCATAGTAAGAAGGTATTTGTTAAGAATGATGTAGCAGATGAAGCCCACAGAATCCTCACTATTGAGAAGAATACACTATGCTTCGTTTTCAGCATGCAATTAATGGGATGAAGTGCTTCAAGTTGCAACATGCCCTGTCCTGATTCAAAACAAAGCACTTAGAATTATAGAATCATTCTGGCTGGAAAAGACCTCCAAGATCATCAAAGTCCAACACTTCTGTGACCACTAGACCATGACCTGACACCTACTTGTTTTGGTTTTTAAATTAGAAAATAATTTTTAAACCAGTTTGAACTCCTTGAAAGCTAAACATTTAATAGGAGCTATTTTTCCTTAAATCTATGGAACAAACTAGTTTCCAGAAATCCAAATTTCTACTTTAATCCATAGATTAAACCCGTTGTCTTTAAAGCACGGAAGTACAGACTCTTCCACAATTTACCTCCACCATTCCAATATCTGTATTTGGAACAGGATGGAATTGTCTTCCAAATTAATTTCTCCCTCTTAAGGCTAAGTAACATGTAGTGATGCTGTGTTTGAAGCACTTGTCTAACTTTGAGTGAGTACCTGGTACACTTTTATAAATCAGACACTCCGAACATTTAGTATCAATTGAGATGCTCAATAACAAAATGTTTCAAGTGTTTGCTTGACCAGGAAGAAAGAACTTGGTACACTGAAGTATAAAGTTCCAATACAGAATTCAGCTGGAACAATCTCTCCAGGTACAGTGTATCCTTATACGGAGAGTCTGAGGGAGCTGGGGCTCGTTATCTTGGAGAGGGGGAGCCTGAGAGGTGACCTCATTCTTGTTTAAAACATGGAAAGGGTGAGTGCCAAGAGGATGGAGCCAGGCTCTGCTCAGTGACACCCAATGACAGGACAAGGAGCAACGGGTGGAAGTTCCATGGGAACATGAGAAAGAGTTTTTTCACTGTGAAGGTGACAGAACACTTGAACAGGTTGACCAGGGTGGGGGTGGAGTCTCCCTCTCTGGAGATACTCAAGACCTGCCTTTCAAGGTCCCTTCCAGCCCCTAACCTTCTGTGATCCTGTGTAATTCTGTGAAACTGGTTGAATCCCCATCCCTGGAGGTTTCTAAAAGATGCAAAAATGTGGTTCTAAGGGGAATGCCAGGTAATGATAGGATGAGGGGGAATGCAACAAAGCTAGAAATGGATAGATTGAGACTGGATGTTAGGAAGAAGTTCTTCACATGAGGGTGGTGAGACCCTGGAATGGGCTGCCCAGGGAGGTGGTGGAAGCCCCATCCCTGGAGGTGTTTAAGGCCAGGCTGGATGAGACTCGGACAGCCTGATCTAGTGTGAGGTGCCCCTGCCCATGGCAGGAGGGTTGGAACTAGATGATCCTTGTGGTCTCTTCCAACCCTGACTGATTCTATGATTCTATGAAATGGTTTAGCACCAGACTTGGTGGAGTTAGAGAATGATTTGACTTGATGATCTTAAACGTCTTTTTCAACCAAAACAATTCTATGGCTCTATTCTATTACACTCTATGCTAGAGAAATGTGTGTTCTGGGTACACCTTTCCACTCCACAGGTATAGTTAGATCTGACCTGAGATGTTATGTGGGAAGGATATACACAAGTGTAGGCTGTGCAAAAATGCAGAAATTTGGTAATTGGAATTTTTTGAGTGTTGAAGGTTAAGCATATGAATAGTTCCACTGAAGTTAATGGGATTTCTTATGTTAATGACAAGCTCATGTGTCTCCCTGAACCACTACGCACATGACTCATCCCAAAATGTGACTCACTGGGAGAAACTCATGTACCAGTTGAAAAAGAAGAAATTGATAATGAAAGGTAAAGAAGCCTGGAGAAAAGCAAAAGCAAGTGTTAATATATTTAGAAACATTAAGCAGATTTAAAAGCTTGAGCATATTTACTTTTGATAAAGGAAAAAAATAAATAAAAGTAAAGAGCAGCATTTTAGCCTTCAAATGTCACAGAAAGAAAATACTCCTTGAAGAATAACTAGAGGCATCTCTGTGCATAACATCCCCTATGCTGTCTGAATGCTATCACATAACATTTGAAAACCTCAGTGCTATGTAATTACAAAGCAAATCAGCTGTAAAACATGCATTTTTCTTTTTTTAAAGTTGTGAAAGAGAGGGTGGGTAAGTGGGTGGTGGAATGATGAAAGTTATAGAAAATACATTATTTGTCATGAAATAGAGCAGAAGGAACAGAAATTAAAAGTAGGGGGGAAATCAGGTGGTGAGTGAGTAGGCAGAAGTCACCACTTTATTACTCTTTCAGTGCAGAGGTCTTTATTTAGCATTTATATTCTCAGTAAAATGTGTTACTGAAAATGTAGTTATTATTCCATTAAGTTCCTGTTGGCTTAATGGACGTAAGAGAAAATCATATCCAGAGAGACAAAGCCAATCAAAAGAAGAACTAAATACAGCCCTGAGTGAGTCAGCTGAAGGTGAATGATGGTTAAGAGTGGATAATCAAAACAGCCTTGAAGAACATATGTTCCAGATTATCTGCAGATCCATCAGTAGCAAATCACTAATAGTTTACCATGTTATCACCTACCTGCTAAATATGAAACAAAACCAATGCAGCAGAGTACCCAAAAAGCAGCTGAAATCACAGCAACATAGAATGTTAGGAGTTGGAAGGGACCTCTGGAGATCATCAAGTCCCCCTCCCCTGACAAAGCAGGATCATGGAGGAACATATCCAGATGGGTTTGGAAAGTCTCCAGAGAGGGAGACTCCACAAGCTCTCTGAACAGTCTGTTCCATGTTCCAACACTCTCGTGGTAGGCCTAAGCAGGTCAAAATAGGCTTGTACATGTCCTGGTTTGCCCAGGCATGTTTTTTCTTCTCTCCCGCCTCCTTCTATGGGGAGAAGCAACCACGGGAAACAAGACAAAAGAATCTGGAACCACTGAGTCTGACGACAGTGGCCTGCCCCAGACTTGTTTTGAACCCTGCGGTAAACAAGGTACACAGGGTTGCCTTGTGCACGGCCTGTGTGCTACCCTAAAACAGGTAAAGCAAGCCTATGGCTTCACCTAGCTTCAAGCTTGGCTAACTGCCATTCTGACTGGCTATTCTGTGTCCAAAGGCACATTAGTCTCAGGCTGTATTGATATAAAGGGAGATGAGCAGGGAGCACATCCTGAGCTCTGCCATTCCAAGGTGTGTCTGCTATTACATGTGTGCTCCACCATTGTATTTGCTCTCTGCCATTGTATCCATGCTTCTACTACTTTGTTGCATCCTGAGCTGTGTGGAACTTCAGCAACCAGGATCAGGCTCTAGAAGCCTCCAAGCGATCCGTCTGCACAANCTGTATTGATATAAAGGGAGATGAGCAGGGAGCACATCCTGAGCTCTGCCATTCCAAGGTGTGTCTGCTATTACATGTGTGCTCCACCATTGTATTTGCTCTCTGCCATTGTATCCATGCTTCTACTACTTTGTTGCATCCTGAGCTGTGTGGAACTTCAGCAACCAGGATCAGGCTCTAGAAGCCTCCAAGCGATCCGTCTGCACAACCAGCGCGACACTGTGCTGAGACTGCACATCACAAGACATCCTGCCTGCACTTGGAAGCCTCCTGCCAAGACAGAAGCCCTGGAGATACACAGATCATCCAGAGAGCCAGGACCAGGTCAGAGCTTGTCTGCCTCCTTTCTCCAGCACCCAGAAGCCTGGGGAAACTCCAAAGCCTCTAACAGCTACTGACAGCAACCCTGCCACAAGCTTTGGGTACTGTCAGCTAATATTGTTGTGAGTAAATACCTTAAGCCTCTTGTAATCATTAATTGCCTTCTGCCATAAGCAGAAAGGTTCTCCTTGCATCCACCTAGTGAACAAGCAGTGTATTGACTGTAAGCGGTACACTGACCGCAAAGCTTTCTCTGCCAGTGCAATTGAGTTCAATCAATGTATGTATTTACTAGTTACTGCTAGATCCTGTTATTGCCTGTATATAAAGTTTCCATGAGTGATGCAAAGAACCAATTATTATTATATTTAATATTAATAAACTGTAATACTGTTTTTTAAAATATAATCTCGCAGTAATTAACGCCCCCTCCACTACAAGCAACCTCACAGTAAAGAAGTGTCTCCTCATGTTGAGATGGAACCTCCTGTGTTCTAGTTTGTATCCGCTGTTTCTTGTTCTGCACCGGGCACCTTCCTTTTGACACCCACTGCTGAGGTATTTATACCTCATATAGACATTAATGATTCCCTCTCAGCTGTCTCCAGGCTAAATGGCTTCAGTTCTCTCATCCAATTTGGCCTTGAACATCCACAGGAAGGGGGCACCCATGACCTTCCTGGGCAACCTGTTCCACTGCCTCACCATCCTCACTAGAAAGAATTTCTTTCTAATATCCAATCTGAATCTCCCCTCCACAAGCTTCAATCCATTCCTATAACTACAAGCCCTTGTAAAAAGTACCCCCCAGCTCTTTTCCAGGTCCCCTTCAGGTACTGGAAAGACCATCTTAATATTATTTTTGTCTGAAATTGACAGGAAGAGCTGAGGCTGCTTCTTTGTAGGTTGTGAACAGTTCATATTCCAGAGACACTGGGCAAAGCACCAATATCAACAGAAATAATAGCAGTAGTATTAATAGAAACTGCTCAATCTCAAATAACTACTCAAGCCAATAAAATTGAAGAGCCTCTTCTGAGGTTTTCCCTCATGGCACTTATCTGAAACTTATTAGAAGTTTCTGAAGGACAGAAGCCAAGTTAAAAGAAAACAGATGATGAAAAATGCTGTACATTATTCAACACTTACACTGCTCTGGAAAAGTGAAGAAATTAGGGTAAAGACAGATGCATGTTTGGTCAAGTAACCCTGGTTTCTGCTTCTAATCTCAATTTTAACATTTATAGCACTAAGCTTAGGATTTCAGTAAGTAGTGAAGTTAAAGAAAAGCTAAGGGGTGCATTTATAGCACACCGCTGATCTGTATTCATTCCATGAGCAAATATGTCTAATTCACAGTAAATATAAGGCAGCTGCCTCTTAACTCTCAATTACTCCTGATCTTATATTTTATAGAGGTATAAGAATCTGGCTGAATATATATTTCTGCCATTTATTTTCTACTTGCTGAGCTTATTCACAGGGAATGAAAACAAAATCTGCCAACACAATGCACTAAAACTCTGTCATGAGCGGTCAACTCTTTTATTCCTTAAGACCTGAAGCACTTCATCTGGTTAACATGGCAATTATAAAATAAATGTGCATGTTGCCATTAGGACAGAATAAAAATGGAATTAAGCAAGTAGTCCAAACAGTATCACAGTATCAAGGTTGGAAGAGACCTCAAAGATCACCAAGTCCAACCCAATACCACAGACCTCAAGACTAGACCATGGCACCAAGTGCCACGTCCAAACCCGCCTTGAACACCTCCAGGGACGCTGACTCCACCACCTCCCTGGGCAGCACATTCCAGTAGCCAATGACTCTCTCAGTGAAGAACTTTCTCCTCACCTCCAGCCTAAACTTCCCCTGGCGTAGTTTGAGACTGTGTCCTCTTGTTCTGGTGCTGGTTGCCTGAGAGAAGAAAGTAACCTCCTCCTGGCTACAACCACCGTTCAGGTGGACCTGAACAAGTGGACCAAGACCCTAATTTCAGCTACTGAGCAATTTCTAAAGAAAGCATTCTTTCCCGTTAACTTTTTGTGAGTAGTCATTTTGCCTTGTGAAATAGAGCCAGCACATTTACCAGTAGCATTACTTAGAATCATAGAATGGTTTAGGTTGGAAGGGACCTCAAAGATCAACTAGTTCCAACCTCCCCCCATAGGCAGGGAGATCTCCCACTCGAACAGGTTACTCAAGACCTCTTATTAAGAAGCAAAGAAAGGAAATTCAAACTGCTGCTAAGAGAATCATAGAATAATTAAAGTTGGAAAAAAACTCTAAGATGAAGTCCAACCTTCCACCCAACTCCTCCATGATCACTAGACCGAGTCCCAAAGTGTCACATCTACTTGCTTTTTGAACATCTCCAAGGATGGTGACTCCACCACTTACCTGGGCAGAGAAGATTTTGATGAAAAACAACTCTGTGTCCTCTTGTGAGGGAAGAGTTGAAAACCTGATTCTGGCTAGACCACTGAGGAAAAGACTAAGAAGAGGAGAAAGCTAAGGGACACGCGGGGCAGGAGTCCATTGTAGGTTTTTGGCAGACCTCAAGAAGGTCATAACTTGCGGGAAGTATCTCTGGTGACTGATATCCTAGAAACAACAAAAGCCATCAGTCTTCCTGACTGAGAGAGCTGAGGTCAATATTGCCAAGTCACCTGTCTGTGTGGAAACTTCATAGCATTATCTTTTGTTTCTATTCTCCAGAAGAGATTGAATTTCACTCAGAAGGTCCCAAAATAAGTCAGAGACTACAGTTTAGAAGCAGACATTACGTTGTGCACTACTGTGTACCCACAGCATGATCAACATGGTATGGAAAAGACGAGTGTTCTGCTATGCAAGCCTGGCAATTGTGCCTACAATGCACAGGCAGCTAAGGGATGTTAAAAAAAAAATTAATTTAAAAAAATTTAAAAATTGGAACAAATAGGGATGGAAAAAAGAGGCTTTCTAAAGCGCTGAATAACATGCACCAAAAAATATAAATATATAACTAAAGCAAATACACTTCATATTGGGAAGATGATCTGAAGATCAGTTCTGATAGAGCCCTCAGATCCTTGCTAATCCTGTTGAGATTAGGAGATGTCTGTGGTATTCATCTAAGCATAATGAAACAGAGGTTACTCTTCAAATTCACAGCACCACAGCATATGACACTCTCCAAACCAAAATGGTGCCTGTGAAAGAAATGCAGACACCATAGTGTGGTTAATTTAATAAAACATGGCTGTCCCACTGGATTCTTGGGTAGGTAAAATGCTACTAAGCATTTCCAGAGCACCCCAAATTTACATAGAGCTTTACAGCCATAAAGACAAGCAAGGTCTTTGATGTGAAAAGCTTATATCATAATTACTTCATACAGAGAAAAAAATGCTATACCCATATCTGAGATCCTTATGTAAAGGAGGTTTAGCCAAGATGAAAGAGTTCACAGCAGGGTAAGTGAAGTAGTTGGTAGCATGTTAAGATTTACATACACAATAAACTTGGAAATGTTAGGATTACTTAGGAAAAAAAAAAGCTTTAAGAAGAACGAGCCTGAAGTATTTCAAATTGTGGACGTGTACACAAAATATTTGCTCCTTTCCACTCTGTCAGATTTTTTTCTGTTTAAGAATAAATGGAAGTATATAGTCAGTAAATAAAGGAAAATGCCTGTATATACAGCACATGTTCTGCAAAACATAGCAACACAAGGTCATTGCAGTAAGCAATGTGACAGATTGGAGAAAAAGGATTAGCTACATTTAGGATTCACCAGTGCAAGCTAAACACATAACAGCATTTAGAGATTCAGTTGCCTGTAAGCTATTTTCCTGCAAGCATCTGATAGTCAAGGAATTTGCCACATATATCCATAATTGGGTAGACTTGTTAAATAGTCCAGAATCTCATTCTAGTCATAAAGGAGTAGGCAGTTTGTAATGCAGAGAGATGAACTGGTGACTTGGCCAGCACCTTCCCCTAGATCTTCCTTATGAGGAGAGACTGAAGGAGCTGCGGCTCTTTAGCTTGGAGAGGAGGAGACTAAGGGGTGACCTGATTAATGTGTACAAATATGTAAGGGATGAATGCCAAGAGGATGGAGCCAGCCTCTTCTCAGTGATGTTCAGTGACAGGACAAGGGGCAATGGGTGGAAGCCGAGGCATAGGAGGTTCCATGTGAACCTGAGGAAGAATTTTTCTCCCTGTGAGGGTGACAGAGCACTGGTACAGGCTGCCCAGGGAAGTTGTGCAGTATCCCTCTCTGGAGAAATTCAAGAACCATCTGGACACGTTCCTATGTGATCTGCTCTAGGTGATCCTGTTCCGCAGTGGGGCTGGACCAGATGATCTTCTGAGGTCCCTTCCAGCCCCTGACATTTTGTGCTTCTGTGATTCCCCTAGATATACCTTACTCCATATAGATGAAATCCTACTAAGTTTTGCCATGTTTCACAATTTTGTATCCTTAAATAAGTGCTGACTATCTCCCAGGATAGGTCAGTGCAGCATGCTGGAGAATTGTCTAGCAATACTTCTCAGGGAAATCACAGCAGCAAGGAGTTGCAGGCTAATTTAGCTGGCTGTGAAGCATGCCGCCAAGCAAATAATTCTGCTTAGAGTTCCACACGGCTGCTGTGAGGATCCCTCTAACACAGAGTTCTTTATAACACTCTACTGAAGCATAGCATATCATATAGATACGAAAAACAACCTACTTAAATAACCACAGAGCACAGATTAGGAAACAGTACATTGAAGATACCTGAAATTCCCTTGGAGTAGGTAAAATATGTAACAGAAGGGACAAAAATTTGCATGAAGTAGGTACATGTCCCTCTGCTGCTTTGTTTAAGTAGAATTGAGAAATTCTTTTGTAAAGTAGCTTATAGCAAGTATATCATCCTCCACTACCAAGTACTACCAGCTAGTATCAGCCTGGTACTGGATGGCACACTACAAATGTCATGGAATCACAGAACAGAACTTTGGAGGTTGGAAGGGATCTTCAGAGATCATTGGGTCCAACCTCCCTGCCAAAGCAGGATCACCCAGGCTAGTCTGCACAGGAATGTATCCAGGCAGGTTTGCAAAGTCTTCAGAGGAGACTCCACAACCTCTCTGGGCAGCCTGTTCCAGTGTTCCGTCACCCTCACTGTAAAGAAGTTTCTCCTCATGTTGAGGTGAAACCTTTTGTGTTCCAGTTTGTAGCTGTTGCTCCTTGGTTTATTGCTGCTGACCACCGACAAGAGATTGGCCCCAGCTACCTGATACCCACCCCTCAGATATTTGCATACATTAATCAGATCTCTCAGTCTTCTCTTCTCCAAACTAAATAGTCCCAGGGCTGTGTCAGTCTCTCTTCACAGGAGAGATGCTCACATTCCCCAGCCATCCTCATGGTTCTCCATTGGACTCTCTCCAGCAGGTCCCTGTCTCTCTTAAACCGGGGAGCCCAAAATTGGACACAGTATTCCAGGTGTGGTCTCACTAGGGGCATAATAGAGGGGAAGAAGAACTTTTCTAGACCTGGTGGCCACATTTTTCCTGATGCACCTCAGGATGCCATTGGCTCTCTTGGCCACAAGGGCACATTGCTGGCCCATGTAGAACTTGCTGTCTACCAGCACTCCAAGGTCTTTCTCCACAGAGCTGTTTTCCAGCAGGGCAGCCCCCAACCTGTACTGGTGGCTGTTGTTATTCCTCCACAGATGCAGGACCCTGTACTTGTCCTTATTGAGCTTCATGTAGTCAATGTGTAATGAAAGCAATATCATCCTATATGGACCAACTAGATGCTTGGTACTGTATGTCACATTATAAACATCTAACGACAAACACAACAGCAACAACAGCTCTGCTCAGTGGGAAACACCACTGCATGCATTAGAAACAGGGACTAACAGATGGGTTTTAGTTGGGTGGTAGCTTTTAAAAACGATTCTTCAAAGTTACATAATCTTCAGAGAGTGGGTAGACCCTTTGCAACAAGGGAATGTTATAAAGTAAGGTTTACAGAGCCTGGGCGAGGTGGCCGTCATATTTTTACTTGTAATGGAAATAAGAGTAATTACATGCTTGCAAAATAAGAGTTCAAGAGTAACTTTGTACCTATTTCTTTTTTTTTTTTTTTGCAATGTTAACATTTGACATTACATAAATTAACATCATTCTAAGAGGGAAATTAAAGTAAAGCAACAGAACTCCAAACACCAACTCTTCATACAATTCTCTTTCTTATGCATTGTAACCACCTGCAAACTACAGCAAAGCCTGCCTTAGCAAATTCAATAAATGCTAATATATCAAATAATTTAAAACTCATCTGCTTCTCTCCTTGGAGTTGCAGTCAATCAGGCTTGATTGTCTCACTATTCCCTAATGAATATGTAATCAAAATTGTTCCTAAATGTGTTTTTAATGTGTCCTCATTAATGAGCTATAGTCTATGCTTCTGGCTTGCTCATTACCACTGGCATGTGGTATTTTGTCTCAGTCTCTCATGTAAGTGTGATACGTTACAGGTTACCACACTTGACCAAGATACTAACATTTTAGTCCATCATATTTGGTCACTTCTAAAGATATTTTAATTCAGCTCAGTCATTATTTATTTAAATTTTATGTTAAAAACCAAAACAAACAAAAAGCAACACAACGACAAAATCACAACAGCATTATTGAATAATGTTGCCAAGATGTTTACCTCAATATTCTTCAACAAACTTTGTTGAAAAAATTTTAAAAATCTTTTGTTTTCATGTGTGCTTTTCATCAAAACTAAGTCTTCTTTGCCTTTGAGAAAAAAAAGGAATCAGAACCACTGACTTCTAAAGGACTAAACATTATTTTTTATTCATCTCTTACGCATTCATTTATAGCTACCTTCTTTCAAAAACATAATTCTAGACTTTTAGGTCTCTCCTTAGCTAAAAAACCAAACATGATCATAGTTTTATCACCTTTATATACCCTCATTTTCTTGGTATTCTGACAGGAGAGAGTAAAATGTGCACTTTCTCTTTTAATTTCATCAATATTAATAAGATAGTTTTAAGTTTGGGGGGGGTGGGGGGGGTGGGTCCACTCTCTCTTAATTTCTTAATCAGTGTCAACTTCCCATTCCAGATAGCAGAAGTAAGAAATTTACATTTATGTGCCTGTGATGAAATCCAAATCTTTTTCCTGAGACTACACAGAACCTTTCTTCATGTTTAAATTAAAATTATTGCTGGCAGCCTTTATTATCTATTGTATAACCACATTAAATTTAATCAGATATACTGCTGCCACTTCTGTGAAATCACTCTGTAGTGCAGGCACTCCAGTTCTACTGCTTTTTACTCTCTTCAGTTTGGTTCTGCAGGCAAAAAAGCAAATAGGAACACCTTATAACTTATGTTTCTCAGTATTTATTCACGTAATTAAGTAAAATCCTTTATTATATGCCCAGCTGTTAAGGGCACAAGAGCACTTTCTGAACCTATGTCTTTCATCTAAACTTGTGCCAGATATATATGGGGTGCATTGAGGTGTCCAGCAGTTCAAGGGAGGTTCTCCTTCCCCTCTTCTCTGCCTTGATGAGACCACATCTGGAACATTGCATTCATTTTTGGGCTCCCCAGTTCAGGAGAGACAGGGATCTACTGGAGAGAGTCCAACAGAGGGTTGTGAAAATGATGAAGGGGTTGGAGCACTGTCCTGTGAGAAGAGTCTGAGGGATCTGGGGTTTTTGGTCGGTGAAGAAAAGACTTAGAGGAGATCTAATCAGTATTTATAAATATCTGAGGGCTGGGGGTCCATAGGGAGGGGACAAACTCTTCTCAGTTGTGTGCTGCACCCCTGATAGGACAAGGGGTAAAGAGTATAAACTACAGCACAGGAAGTTCCACCTCAAGCTGAGGAAGAACTTCTTTACTGTAAGGGTCACAGAGCAATGGAACAGGTTCTGCTGAGAGGTTGCGCAGTCTCCTTCTTTGGAGACTTTGAAGACTGGTCTGGATGTGTTCCTGTGCAACCTGCATTAGATTATTATCCTGCTCTGGCAGAGGGAGCTGGATTAAATGATCTGAAGAGGTCCCTTCCAACCCCTAACATCCTGTGATCCCAAGACTGTAAGATATTGCATTTGCACTTGCAAATCAATAATGTAGTTGTGCTTCTGAAGACAACAGCATCAACGGAAAAGCAAACATTGAGAGCAATCCCCTACTACACAAGATTAAAAGGATTGATCTGAAGTAAATACTTTGATTTGGAACTTCAGTTTTATTAAGTGTATGTGGCAGATTTTTATCTTCAAAATAGTTTTAGTTCAAGAATTCTCAAGACTTCTCAAAAAACATGGAGAATGGTTATTGCTACCAGGAAAAAAAAAAAAGTCTACAATTAATTTTTAAGTCAGGATTGGAATAAACTTTTGAAGATAGACTAAGATGAACCTCTTTAAAGAGTTAAATTTAAGGGGAAAAAAGACCCACATTAAAATTAAATAGTAAGTTCATGAAAGAAAGACTGGGATGCATTGTATCCAATAAGCATATCTTGTAAATATAATCATACACACACATCTGCAAGTGTAGAAGCTCTTAATATTCTGGGGTTTGATTTGCAGTCATGGGCTGTCCAGAGTAAATTAAAAGTAATGTATCTTCCTCTGGTATCCACAGGAATTTTGTCTTATGTGGACAAAAAGCTTATACCTATCCCTTCTGGTTTTATTTTTAACGTTAAGACAGATGATGAGCAAATAAATTGCAAAATATGCAGTATTTTCCTGATTTTAATGTCACATTTAGGATCATTTGCACTCATGTTAAATATCTACAGGAGCCTCAAACCTGACAAGAAATCAGTAATGATGTCAGCACTCCAAGGACAGAGTTAGCAAAATGAAAGCAATTTGTTTGCAATTTTACTTGCTCAGGGAGATTCCTGACAATACATAGTTGGACATTCTTCCCTTGATTATCCTGACACACTTAATTCTTCCAGATCTTTGCTTTGCAGACTTGAATTTTATTACTTACTCCTGAATTCACACAGACCGTTTGCATACACACTTGATGTGCAACCTCTCTGTTACAACACACCCCTAAATTTAGCTCTGGTATATTAGTTTGTATTTTAACCCTATGCCATTCTACCCCATAAATTTTCCTCTTGTAAGAATTACAGGTGCTTGGTTTAAAGCAATTTGTCCTGCCAGCTGTGTTAAAAACACACAATTTAAACTTAGCAATGGGGGGAAAAAAAGAGAGAAGTTGGAAAACTCTTACATAAAATGGCTGCTTTTGTTCCTGAAATTACTGAGTCAGACTGCCATCTATTGGAAAATAAATATTTTTTCAGGATATACTTTTTTTAAAAAAAAAAGAAACTGAAACTACTATAAATTATTGTCAGAAGCTGATTTTGCTAACAATCATACCTAAGATGGCTTCATTTTTTAAAAGGAAACAACTAAACTGTGCTAAAGTCAAGGACTTTCCAGTTCTCATTTTCTGGAACAGGTTTATAAAGCACAACTCCTTTTCTGGCTGGCTGAACAATCAAATCCCAGTTATTTGAAGTGAAAGTTTTGTATGTAGCAAACATAGAAAAGCTGTAATATGTCAGCACTGAACAATACTGAAGGCCAAGTGTAAGGTCCTTCACCTGGGTCAGCACAATCTCAAGCCCAAATCCAGGCTGGGTCGTGGATGGCTGGAAAGCAGCCCAGAGGAATAGGATCTGGGGATCTGGGTTAATGAAAAGCTCAACATGAGCCTGCAGTGTGTGCATGCAGCCCAGACAGCAACTGTGTGCTGGGCTGCAGCAAGAGCAGTGTGGCCAGCAGGGCAAGGGAGGGGATTCTGCCCCTCTGCTCTCCTCAGACCCCACCTGGAGTACTGTGTGCGGTTCTGGAGCCCCCAACACAAGAACTGTTGGAGTCCAGAGGAAGCCGCAATGATGCTCAGACTGCTGGAACAGCTCTGCTGTGAGGACAGGCTATGAGAGTTGGGGCTCTGCAGCCTGGAGAAGACTTTAAGGAGACCTTAGAGTGGCCTTCCAGGGGGCCTGGAGGGGGCCTACAGGATGGCTGGGGAGGGACTGTTTACAAGGTCTTGTAATGACAGGACAAGGGGCAATGGGTTTAAACTGGCAGAGGGGAGATTGAAACTGGATGTTAGGAAGAAGTTCTTTCCAGTGAGGGTGGTGAGACACTGGCACAGGTCACCCAGCTTGCTCCCTCCCAGGAGGTGTTCAAGGCCAGGTTGGATGAGGCCTTGAGCAATCTCTTCTAGTAGGAGGTGTCCCTGCCTATGGTGGGAGGTTGGAACTGGATGAGCTTTGAGGATCCTTTCCAATCTAAACCATTCTGTGGTTTTATGATAAATTGCTGCCCCACTCACCTTTCCTGTGGCTATCAGTGCTCTTTATGCCTTCACATAAATAAGGAAACTAAAGAGTGTGTTCAAGTCACAATGGCCTAAATACAACAACAAAGCAGACAGGAACTGAGAGTTAAAAATCTCTGAATCCATCATCAATCCCACCCAGTACAGAAGCACTGCATAAAACCAGACAATCCCAACTAAAATGATGTCTGAGTGTATAAATACATTTTTGGAGCTCTAAAGTCGCACAGAATCATAGAAAGTCAGGGGTTGGAAGGAACCTCTGGACATCATCGAGCCCAACCCTCCTGCCAAAGCAGGATGACCTAGGGCAGGCCACACAGAAACACATCCAGACCAGTCTTGAAAGTTTCCAAAGACGACTCCACAACCACTCTGGGCAGCCTGCTCACAGTAAAGAAGTTTCTCCTTATGCTGAGGTGGAACCTCCTGTGTTCCTGCTTATACCTGTTGTTTTTTGTCCTATTACTGGGCACTACTGAAAACAGACTGGCACCTTATCCTTGACACCCACCTCCCAGATACTTACAGATATAATGACCCACAAATCCAATTGCACAATTATGTTCAGTCTGGCCTTTAACTTTGCAGAGACAACAAACAGGGGGTTGGTGTCTGCTGTCTCTTATTATCCATGTTTGAACAACAAGTGAAGGTAGACTAGGAACTACGGAATTAACATTTTGTGTGACAGTACACCAGAAAGATACTGAAACACAGCCAAAGCTACAAAAACAAGCACCGAAATGATAAAGTTTCCAGTGTAGCTTTAACTTGTATTTCTTCAGTTTACTCTTTATAAAGTACTCTTCAAATAAGAGCTTGTTAACTTACTTTCACCTGACTTTGTGCTATTCAGTGCGCAAGTACTCACAGTTTGCACCCTCTCCATTAATGTCTCTCCACATTCAGGAAGATTCAGGAGTGACTCAGACTCAGTTTGCTTTTCCAGGACCCTCAATTTTTCCCAGTTTCCCTTTCAGCTTTGGAATGGAAGTATCCTGTGAGTCTGCTTTTACTCATCTTCGGATCTTTTCCCATTCACATCTACACTTTTGTGTCCCTTCTTATCCTACTTACTTTACTTACAACTCCATTGTACCCTCCCACTTCCAGGTGTTTATGCCTTCTGATCCTCAAGATCCTGCTCTTCACTTTTCTTGTTCAGCTTTTCTGTGTCCTGAGGAAATACAAGTCGACACCAAGCTGACTGGTAATTTGGAATTTAGGTGACTAACCACAAAATTTTCATAGAATGGTTTAGGTTGGAAAGGATCTCAAAGATCATTCAGTTCCAACCCCCTGCCATAGGCAGGGACACCTCCCACTAGTACAGCTCACTCAAGGCCTCATCCAACCTGGCCTTGAACACCTCCAGGGAAGGAGCAGCCACAACCTCTCTGGGCAACCTGTGCCAGTGTCTCACCACCCTCACTGCAAACAACTTCTTCCTAACATCCAGTTTCAATCTCCCCTCTGCCAGTTTAAACCCATTACTCCTTGTCCTGTCATTACAAGACCTTGTCAATAGTCCCTTCCCAGCCCTCCTGTAGGCCCTCTTCGGATACTAGAAGGTAGAGATACCAAGGTCTCCTGGAAGCCTTCTCTTCTCCAGGTTGCAGAGGCAGAGCCCCAACTCTTGTAGCCTGCCCTCATAGCAGAGTTGCTGCAGCCTTCTGAGCATCTTCATGCCCTCCTCTGGACTTGCTCCAACAATTCCATGTCCTTCTTGTGTTGGGGGCTCCAGAACTTTTTTCATCTAAAAAGATTTTTTTTTCCACTTAACCTCAGAGTGGTGCAAACTCTGTTGCTAATTTGACTTTAAGATACTTTAGGCACATAAAACTCTGAGGGGTTTAAATGCCTTATGCCACATATGTCACACATGTGGTCAACAGAAGCATGTTAAGTAATAAAATGTGTACTGTTTTCAATGCAGAAGGTGATGAAAAGGCAGAAGTTCCTTAGTCTAAACATACCAGAACAACTTGCTAAGTGATTGGATGACTAATTGTCCAGTAACACAGGAAATGGAAGAGTGGATTCAGTACTATTCTTGACCTAATACAGTTCCAACCCACACCTTTTTCCAAACAAAATGTATTCTTCTCCATGTGCTGTGTCAGTGAGCAGCAAACAGCACAAGACATCTGGGGCCTGAGAAAGAATAGATTTGGCAGTGAATAGGAAGTCCCAAGTTCTGGTATTTTTCCAGTGATTGTAAAATCCAGAGGGATCAACAGGCTGATGCTGAGTCTTTTTATTTGAGAGACTTAAAAAGTGGTGTTAAAGCACTCTTACACCACAGAGGGAACTGAACAGCACTCTTCCACTTTCCAGATGAAGCCTTTCACTGTCAAGTTGCTGCATTTGAAAGCAGGAATCACCACTACCCTTACACTTAGCAAAACCAGAGAGCTCCACTCTTTCAAATAAAAGATGATCTGAGGTAGACCGATGCTCCCTTCTGCAGTTCTGAATCAATCTAAACCTTATTTAGCCTGAGTGGTACCACAGATGATTTCTCCCCTTTGAAAAGAAGCAGTTGTTTAAAAAAATGTATTGTAATACACTCTGCTTTCTGATGCTTTGTCATCTACATATAAGCCTCAGCAGGTAGCTCCTGGTGCTCCTTGCTCCAAATAATTAAGTTATTGACCCACGAGGTGCTATTCCAAACAGAAATTCCCCAGCCTTGGTCTCCTATTTCTCTGGGAAAGGTCATAATGCAAAAAACACAGATGGTTCCAGGCAGCCAGATCCTGTGCAGAATTTCCCTAAGGATTGTGAAGTGTCATGATGTAAGTTTTGGACCTGTTCAAATCACTGCACCACAAGAGAAGCTGAAAAGCCTGCACCCAGTCATTACCTCTAGAACCAACATTTGTGCAAGAAATGGCATCATTTGACACACTGCTAACAGGGGCCTGACCCCTACAACTCTTCAGAGTTGATAATGGCACAGTCAGCAATCAAAGTTAGGTGGAAAATTGCTGCTTTGAACTTGAAGTAACTGATTGCTTCTAGGAGCACACCAGATGTACTTCCCAGCCCAACAGAAAAAAACAACATTCTGTCAAAAGGCAGAAGGATTCTGTCCTCCAGTGTTACCACACTCCTGCACTGCTCCCGATTCCATAGGGTCTTGGCATGCACAGCAGCAATGAATGTGAGTTGACAGAATGCAGAGAACAGAGTAGACCCCACTTACCCTACTAAGATTTTCATAGAAGATTCCCAAGAAGGAGAAAACTGAAGTCAGAAAGAACTGCAAGTTTCCTTCTCTTCAATACATATCCAAAGAGTCTATTCTTGACTCCCTATCTATATATGTCTGCACATCCCTCTTTCTCTCTGCTTCTACAAGTTCTTATACGTAAATATTCATTTAAGATTCTTCATTCATCATTTCACTGTAACAATTCTTCCACCACCACGCTTGTTGGTCCTGCCCCCAGAGTACTCTGGCAGAATTTCACCTTTGCACAATTTCCAGAGCTAAATTTGTCTTCATTTTTGTGCTTCTTCCTGATCACTCTTTGATGGCTCCTCTCAGTGCATGTGGGTTTCCATATCACCCCTGGACTATAGAGGGAGACTACACACCAAAGGAAGGCAGCATTTCCCCAAAACTAAAAGGCAGTGTGTCAAAAAATGGGAGCAATATCCTTTTTCTTTGATGCCAGGCAGCCAGGTAGCAACTGAACAGACCAAGTGACCTGACTGTACTTCTAAAAATGAAATGAGTGTTTTAGATCAAAAAGGAAAACCTCATACCATGGCAAAGAGACCTCTCCATAAAGGCCTTGTATAGCTGGGTTTATTCCAAGGCAAATGTGCACTGTCCTCTACCCTGTTGGAAGCTTACACCCTGATTCCAGTTTACTTGGAAAGAAAAGCTAAGTGCACAAGGAGGAAAGAGCCATAACATCCTTTAGATAGTCCCCATTACTGAAGATTAGTTTCCCCATCTCATTTAATATACAAACAGATGAAATCTCAAAAAAACCCCAAAAACAAAAAAAAAAACACCCCAAAACAAAAAAAAAAAACAAACCCACCCCACCAAGACTATTGCTTAATTTACCTTTGTATTTTCCTGCTCCATATAAATTACAAATTTAGTGTCTGAATACTTCCTGTTCACACTGTATTTCATTTAGGTCTGTAAAACTTTCAAGTCTCAGTAGACAGAATTATGCAGATTACATTTCCTGAGAGCAGATTTAAATGGTTAGCACCTAAATACAGAAAGCTGTGCAAAAATGCTTAAAGAGGATCAGTAGCTCATTCAGACTGACTTCAATATGGGTCATGTGTCTAATCATTCAAACACCTAGCAGGACTTTTAAAAAAGTTGTGTTTTTTCCATTTCAGGGCAGCTAAACATCTTTGTAAATCTCATTCTGTCTATAGATATTGTAATCAATTCCCTAAAACATAGAATTCCTTAACTTGTCATTTCCCCCTCTGTTCTGTGCTTTGCTCCCAGGGCAATCCCATTTACTTTACTGATTGAAGAAGAAAATTCAATTTAAAAATAAAATGAAATAAAAAGCCTTGTTAGATTGTAAAGAAAAAAAAAAAAAGATGAATCCTTGAGCACTTTACTCACAGGATTAGTAGTAACGAAGTCGTATTTTCAATTGAAACATTACAACCACAAAACTTTCCAGTACTAAATACTCAGTCTTTAATACCATCAGGGTATACAACAATAAAATGTGTAAGAATCATAACTGAAGATGTTTGACTTCTTTTGGGGGACAACTCTGATCAGATTTTGTAACCATTCAGGCTCTGTAATAGTACTTGATCATCCTCACTTTAATTAAGTGCTCAATAAGCCTTCCTTGCACTCCCCATGCTCAAAAAAAGAGCTAACCTGAACTTTTTGGTCATATCAGCCAGCTGTGCCATGAGAAGCCATTCTGAGGTGTTGTAAGCAACATCTGTCAGTGGAACATTAAATCCTGCATCTGTAAGGAGTACATGCTATGGTATTTGTTCTCTTACAATGTTACACTATTCTCATTCTTGTACTATTTCTTTCTTGTATGTGCCATAAATAAAGCAGACATAATTTTTTTTATATTGTCTTGCATCCCATCTTACTTACTACATTAAGCTTGGTTTGGCTTCCACTGGTCATAAGTTCTTCCTCTGATACTTTACTAAAATTGTCCAGAAAATGGTCTGATATTGTATGAGAGAGATCTTCAAAAGAGTATTCCTTTTCTTGGCACAATTTGATTTCATCTAAGAGCTTTGATAATTCTCCAGTCACAGCTTCACCTTTAAAAACAGACACACCATTAGTCAATAATTAGAATACCAAGGGGTAATTTATGCCTAAAAAGGAAATGCACATTCTTTACATTTTAAACAGCCTCTGTTACATTCCATGCCTTATCTTCTAAACAGTGATCTTCATGCACATTTCTCCCCTCAAAAAATAACAGCATTTCATTCCAGAATGGGAATAACAGGAGGTAATCTACATACTTCTGCACTCCCTTATACCTTGCATTTTAATAAGATAAATGGCAACATATACTTACCCTTTTTCTGTTTTATAGTCCTGAAAACTGGCTAGAGATAGCAACTATCCAAGAATGCAAAACTAATCCAGGAAAGAAAAGTCCCTACAAACACACAAAATCAAGTGTCCCATACTCCACATTGGGTTCGTGTTTGCTGCTGTGATCGACAGGTTCCACAGACTATAAAGCACTTTGGAAGTGAGTTTCTAAGAATTCACATCAGTCCTGGCCAAGTATTTTGCTGGGCAAAACTCACAAGTTTAAATACGCCTCCCTACATCAGTCTACCAGAAACTTCAGTGCATTTTGCATTGTGTTTCATAGTTTCTCTTTAATTTATCAGAAATCTTTAGTAAAGAAATCTGGCAGAGTAGCCAGGCAATGAGCTTTCTGTGTCCACACCAAGGGCCACTGTTAGAAATAGAGGCAGCAACAAGTGTTAGACTCACACTGAGTGTCAACTTTTCTGCAATCAGCACACTGGCAGTGGCAAAACCTCCAGAGAGTAAAGAGCTACTTTTTATGAACAGCTGCATTAGGTTCTGATAATCCATTGCAGATGTGCAGCTGCCATCAGTAACGACAATGAAAATATGTGTCAAATCCAAAATTGTCCAGGGGCAAATAATGAACCCCTTCTGTTGACTAGGTTTACAAGAGTCATGTTGTTGGAAAAGACAGTCCTTAGGCTTGATAAAACAGAGAAAATGTCATTTTACTCCATCTTTGGGAATAAAATGTTGAAAAGGAAAGACAGAGTGAGCATATTAAGCTCAGCACAGATCCAACACACCTCTGTATATTCAGGACCTGGATAAGATTATAATCAGTTTGATTTTGTTTCATATTTCTTTGTAGGCACTGTTTGATATGCTAAGTAAACATCAATTTTCATTGTTTTCTTTTAAAATGACAACTACAGCCAGCTGAGACTAAAATTAAGACGAAAAATTTGGGGGCCAAGAGGAGAAGTTGTTAATTACAAGCCTCTAATTGCCTTTTAATATCTAAGCAATGAAAATTTGCATGCAAAACTCATGTTAGTCAACAGAAACTTTGCACCAAACTTGTATATTCAGAAAAGATGTAATCAGGTTTATTTATATTCTGCTTTTTATATTAGAAAATGGACATTCCAGAGTAATATTATAAGAAATTAAAACTGGATGCTAAATACCTAAATACTATGAATTATCCTAGAGTCATGATACAGTACCCTAAAACGACACAGAATTTCCTACAGAGTTATATTCATGTCCCCAGCCCCAGATTCTCCCACATATGGTCTGCAGTATTTCTTTCTGGGAGAGAATCAACCCTGTGTGACTAAAACTGGAACTGCAAGGGTGCTGACTGACTTGTCAGCACACTAACTGGCTGGCTGATTGATGCCAGAATGAATACTTAAAAGACAAATTTTGCCTATTTCTTTCAGTGCAGGCACTAATCAAGGTCTCTCTCCTCTATCCAGTTAGCTATTTTCATGAAAGTCTCAGGGAGGTAATTGATATTGCCATCCCTCTCCCAAAGTTGTCTTAAACTCTTTGAAATTAGATTGTCTGAGAATGGCAGACAGATGGATGAGAAACACAATTCAGTTCCACTTCTTTCCTTCAGAATCAAGTTACAAAACAGACAAACAAAAGCCAGCTAGTACATTTTACAGTGTTTATACCTTGGAAGTGGAAACAAAGAATGTGAGATCTTGACCTTACCATTAAGAAGTAAAACATATCTTACAAATATTTACTACTTAATTTCAGGAAAGACATTTCTGTTGCAGAGGGTAGTTGACTTCCATGATTCTGTTAATCTCAAAGGAACTATTTATCTTCATACACCATATGTCTGTTAAGTACCCCCAATGAGAAACATGAATGGAACTAGAGCATTTGTTTACTATCACCACCAAGATCATAATCTGGCATGCAGCAGTAAGCTTAGTTTTCTCATGAATGAAAATGGTTTTTAAAAGAACACAAAAAAACCCCCACAACCCTCAACAACTCACCCACCCACACACCAAAAAGAGTTATTTGCCAGCAGTCAATTACATTTACTTTGGATGATTATAGATGGCAGAAGGCAGGTTTGGTTCTACAAGAGGATCATTTTCATGGCAAGAATGGATGAAATCACACTCTGGAAATGCTCTACTTAAGTGGTTGTGGTGTGTAAAGGATGAATCAAAGGTGAAAGAACTTGCACACAACAGTGAAAGTCACAATGCATGAACAATGTCAGAAGATGAATGGAAGAACAGTATACAGATGATCTTTGAGAGGCATCCAATTGGAAGAGGTACTCATTGGGAAAGATAAAGTAAATTCAGTCTTTAGCGTCAATGTAAACAATACCTGCAGAATATTTTAACAGATCTAATCTCCTTTGGGTTTATTTGGTTACAAAAATGTGTAAGGTCAGAGAAATTAAAAAGCTTTAAGATCAAATAATGTAATACATTTAAATCCATCAGTTACTTTACCTTTCTGAGAACACAGTTCTTTGCTTTCCTATATGACATGGATTACAGTGTATGTAGTCAAGATAGGTAATTCATGGTGGAAAAAGGCTCCTCAATATCAATAACTTTCTTAATCTTTTTCATTTGGTATGTTTGCATAAATGGGTTAGCAATATAATTTTAATATTAAAGAGAAGTTCAGTACAGCTTCTTTATTCACATAGTACATGTATTTACTTTTAGCCTTTGGAGACGGAGGAACTTCTGGGGACAAAATGCAAGACTGATGTTCTGCGCATTCCAGTGGGCGCTCCTCTGAAATACTTGCATTTCCTGTTTCCATATATTCTGCAATTCAAAGATATACACACACACTTTAACTCCTAAATTAAGAGGCTTTCCTCCAAAAGCATATTTGCTACTTCTTTTTTGTCTGTTATTTTTCATCTCGCAACCTTGTAATTTTTCAGAATCGCTGCTAGAAGGCAATCATTGCTTGAAAGTATATAAAACAAACCCATTACAAAGGCCAGTTCTGAAACTGCTAAAGAAATCTCATCGTAGTAGTAATGATTTGTAGTTATCCCTGTGTTGTTCCTGCATCCTTAAAATCACAGGATCACAGGATGTTAGATGTTGGAAAGGACCCAAGGAGATCATCGAGTCCAACCTGCCACCCTGACAGAGCAGGACCATACAATCTAGCTCAGGTCACCTGTGTAACTGTTCTATTATATTCTTACTGATGAAAAATTCTTCTTTTGGTTTAAATTTTATGACAAGTTTTTAGTTAAGATATTGAGGATGTTCACACTAAGTCCATGGATTGATACTGTTAAGTAAATCAAATAGAATCACAGAAGGGTTTGGAGTGGAAGGGAGCTCCAAAGGTTGTCCAGTCCACGAATTGATACTGTTAAGAAAATCAAATAGAATCACAGAAGGGAGTGGAGTGGAAGGGAGCTCCAAAGGTTGTCCAGTCCACGAATTGATACTGTTAAGAAAATCAAATAGAATCACAGAAGGGTTTGGAGTGGAAGGGAGCTCCAAAGGTTGTCCAGTCCACATACTAATACTGTTAAAGAAAATCAAATAGAATGGTAGAACAGTTTCAGTTGGAAGGCGCCTTAAAAGGTCATCCAGTCCAAACCCCTCTGCAGTAAGCAAGGACATCCTCAACTAGATCAGGTTGCCCAGAGCCCTGTCAAGGCTCATTGTGAATATCCCAATGGATGGGCCTCAACCACCTCTCTGGGCAACCCATTCCAGTGTTCCTTCACTCTCATGGCAAAGAACTTGTTCTGCTTTCAGTACAGTACTCAGACAAAAATAATTAAATCTCAAAAAAAATTAATTAAAGCAACATTCTATATATTTTTTTTATTTCCCTCCTTAGAACTTCCCTTGCCCCACACCTCCATGACATTTCTAAAACCAGAAAAATGTGGAATGATGAATGCCCTGAACTTCAATTTGATTACTTATTATTTTTGTGCAAATCTATGCATTATTTTCACATGCTTTTGCACACAGCCTAGTTCAATGGAACAAAAAAGTATTAGCAAATATTATTGTAGGAAAAACGTTAAATAATAAATTAAAAATTAATTTCTGCAATAGTGGCATCGTCATCCCCCCCCCCACCACAGACCAGCAGACTGACTGGTTGTCAGTTCAGGTATTTATTCTGCATGCGCATGTTCATAGTTTTCTGAAGTTCCTTAAACAAGTTGGTTTGGATACCTAAGAGTAACTGCAACAATCCAACACACAGAAAAATCAAATTACAGTTAACAGCTTCCATCAATATCACACTAAAGAGTGTGAGAGCTTCTGGGAAGTGAAATCTCCCTGATATAATTTCTACAGTCTACAATGCACTTGTTTAGCTTGCTGTTATTCCTGATTAAACAACAAATAGCCAAATCCAAATACATTCTGTGATAAAATAGACATCTGAGGAATTGAAATTGGAAATGGCAGAGAACAACATGCAGTTTCAGAATGTTTTGCAGGTTCCTCTGTTATTTTGGGTTTTTTAAAGAATGTATGATTTGAAAATGTCATATATTAAGTTTGATGGCTGGCAACAGTCACCAGGAAAATCTGTCATACATTTCTTCACATGAAAATGGGATCTTCTGGTTGGTTGCCTTTTCTTGGTTTGTTTTTTTGTTTTGTTTTGGGTTTTTTTGTTTGGTTGGGTTTTGTTGCTGTTGTTGTTGTGTTTTGGGTGGGGTTTTTTTTTGTTGGGTTTTTTTGTTTTGTTTTTTGTTTGTTTTTTTTAAGTGCTGAAAGCAAAGAAGAAAAGATGAGCTGTAAGAAACCATGACAAAAATCAGCAGCATGACAAAATGCCCTGGAATATTTTCCAGATCTGTCAGCTATGTTATTTGTCAAGTTAATGTGTGAGATTGTACATATCTGTACAAGAGGAACTAAAAGGAAGCTAGATCAAAAGGGAAAAAAAACAAAGGAAAAAAAGGAATTCATGCCTGAAAACATTTGCTTGGTAATTGTTCAACTGTCCAAAAGCAAACCTGAAAATAAGATCTAAAGGTGGGGGTATTAAAATTATTGGATCAGTGCAGATATTATTAGGAAAGGAAATGGAAGGGAGACTCTGAAGGACTTTACCCTTGCTGTCTAATATTCATGGAAGACTATGGGTCTAAAATGATTGGGTTTTGTCAGATCAATGCACTTACCTGCTGAGGGTTAGTGTTGAGGAGGGAATCCCAAGCTCACAGTAAGTCTCACAAATACTTACTTTAAAATCAGCAGAGTTCCTTCTAGAAAACGTTTACAAAAGTCTCAACACAAGGTATGGTGTAGAGGTTTAGAAGGGGCCAGCAGTACGGCGTCCTTCAAAGAGCCCAAACCTTAACACTTTGGATTTCTGTGGGTCTACCAAAGTCTATTCACCTACAGTTGAAATTTACTGAAAAGTAAGTTACTGAACCACCACCTGCTCTGAATACAGAGCACTTGAGAGACTGTTCTGGATTCTATCACTTTCCTCAAAAAAAAAGGAAAGATAATTCAGAACAAAGCCAAGCTTAGTCAATTACTCCTCTTAATGACCAGAACAGTTTTCACTGCAGAGAAAAAACTCTACAGCTCCACTGAGTCCCAAGCCACAAATCCTCTAAAAGTTCCTCCCAAAACAGCTGTTTCAGCTCCCCTGGGAAGGAATCCAGCCGAGGCTTCATGATCAAATTCCTCTTCTCTTTACAGCAGCAGTAGCAGCTACAGAAATGCACAGCTAACTACTACTGTAAGGTGTGCTGAAGTGACAGAATTGAGTTGAGATGAAAGCTGGGCTGACTTTAGTCTCCTAGATTACAAAGGAACATACTGAATGACTCCAGTTTAACCTAATCTCAGAGAAACATGAAATCAGTAAATGTTTAAGTTATAGGCTCATAAGGAGATTTTTGTGCACATGTTCAGGGAAGATAAAACAGAAAAAAACCACTCAAGTACTGCTATGATCACAAGGTAGGTAAGGGCACAGCTAAACTTTCAGTTCTCAAAACAACAGCAGTTCAAATAATTCATAAATATAGTTAATATTCTACAGGTTTGGCAAAATAACCTATAAAAGGAGATGAGAAATCCCCAAGAGAAAAACAGACAAACAAAACAACAAAGGGGGGTGAGAACCTAGTTCTTTTCATCCCACACAGCTGTAATTAAATCCTTGACTGGAAACTATTCCATCCTTCCAGTAAGGCTGGCCTCTTGTACTTAAGGGAATGGAAGATGTGCTTGTCCACAGAAATGAGAGAGAGAGAGAGAGAAAGAAAGAGTGGGAATATAGAAAAGAAAGGTAGTGCTAACACCACCAAAACTACTTAAGCAGAGGGCAGAGGAAAGGAGCCCTACCTCTGCAGCTGCTTACGCATTTTCCATTGGTGAGTAATTGGCTAACATGTACAAACAATGTTAGGTTCTTAAGTAGCTTCAGGAGAAGAGAGAGGAAACAGCTTTCCATTACATCTCTCTGCATACTGTCTATGCAGCAGAAATTAATTTGTGCCTGCTTGGGGCCCGTGTAATTTTTTGGTCTGTTTATCTACTACCTCCCTTTTTTTTTTTCATAGTAACAAGAATTCTGAATCCAGAAACAGAAAAAAAAAA
>VWZE01025971.1:190333-262054 GCA_013396675.1 Eubucco bourcierii | reverse complement strand
TCATAATGGTGCACCTATGTGTAAGTCATTATAACTATAGTCATAATGGTGCACCTATGTGTAAGTCATTATAACTATAGTCATAATGGTGCACCTATGTGTAAGTCATTATAAGTACAGTCATAATGGTGCACCTATGTGTAAGTCATTGAGTACATTCATAATGGTGTACTTATGTGTAAGTCATTATAAATACACTTACAATGGTGCACTTATGTGTACATCATTATAAATACACTCATAATGGTGCACCTATGTTTAAGTCATTATAAGTACACTCATAATGGTGCACCCATGTGCTAAAATAATCTCATAGTCTATATTTAAGCAAGCAATAAGTCTATATTTCAAATTCATAGGTGAAGTTCACTGCTTTACTTCCTGAAGTGTTCATTGCCTCGGAGCATATTTTGCTAGGAAATTGAACGTTACCTTTGGAAATTCTTCCAACATGAAATTTAATGCAAAAAATGATAATATTTTTTTCATTAACATAGTGAAGTCTGCTTGAGTTTGCAACAACGGATTACACACTGATTCCCTGGCATAAGTTTTCTGTGTATGAAACATACAGACCTATAGCACAAATTGTCTCTGCCCCAAGTAAGCTTACAGCTAAATACAGGTACAATGTCACAGCTGGACACACAAAGCAAGCAAGGATAGAAGGACATTGTCAGAAGGACCACTGGGGTAAACAAATTAACTTGGTGTACAATTTGCAGGCTCACAGAGAAGCATCAAGAGTTTTATTAATTAGAGATTTCTCTTTTTTAACCATGCAAATATGCAAGAAGCTTGTAATTAGGTCACTTGTCTAGTCCTTATTCATAGCATGTTTACTAGCATTTTGATAAGGATTTCAGACATCATCTGAAGGATGGAATGGTAGCTTTGCAAATTGATTCATGGAATATGCTCTATACATAGTGAGAGCGAAAAAAAAAAAAGAGAAGGGGCACAGCTCAGTAGAACTACAATGATAAGCAATGGGAATTGCCATCATTACTGGAACAGACAAGGAAGGCAAATAGGGAGAGATGAAAGTTAGATAAGCAGGAGGGGCCAAGTTTTTAAGGTATTTACAATTATAAAATTACTCTTTACATGAAACACACTGAACTGTGCAGTAGCTTATTTTACTGAGGGCCCAAAATCTCTCACTCACCCAAAACCTGTGTATTTTTCATATGTTTCAATTTAAATGAAAACTTCAATGCATAAAGGGATGAAGCAGATTTGTATTGCCCACTTGTAAATAATTTCAGATTGAAGGATATTGGATAGACCTGGGAAATGAATAAAATTTGTGATTAATTCGATCAAAAATTAAACGCTCTTCTAACATTAGTCCAAATATTTGCTATGATTAAAAGGGCTCAGGGAGTAGAGAAAAGAAAGATAACATGGCTAAAGTAAATTTCCCATTTTAACAAATAAATATTTATAATTACATAGTGGTAGCAGGCAGGCTACTTCTGTAATTGTCTCTCAACTTTCTGAGAGCTCTTTACAGCTGATAATCTGAATTTATTTAATGTGTGTGAATGTGCACAATTTTACTTACCCCGTGGGATTATACTTTATATATTGTTCTTTCTCAATCACTGATGCAGAGCAATTTAATTCATATTAAAAAAGCTGACTTCAGTTTTTAAGTAACAGGCTGATATTTTACGCTCGCTGTTTAACAAGCTGCCAGTAGTCATCAGCAAAGAATTTTTCTGAGGTTACAGCTAACAATATGTACAGAGCCAGCTTGTCAATATGTCAAGATGCTGAATAAGAAGGAACATATTGATGGGGAATATGTATATCAGTAAGAAAATAAATAAATTATCTTTCCTCATGGCAAGTAGGATAAACACAGAAGAAACAAGATAATCCAGTGGAAAAAAAATACATTAAAAATAAAATATCCCCCCTGCCTAAGAATAACTAAGAAAATTAAGAATATAAATAACTTAAACCCAACTAGATTTTTTTTTAAAGGGTACTAAAATTTTAGTGTAGATGTCAAACAGATCACCACTGCTAGAAGAATCCCTCCTTCCTTCAAAGATTTCACAAAATTTGCAGCCACTACATTTTTTAAAGATCAGTGAAAAACATTTGCTGTAAATGTGGACAGAAATGGCTTAGGAGAATTCACAGTAGTGCTAAAATTATCTAGATTACATAAGAAAAGGAACACATTTCATAAAAGCACTGTGTAATATTCAACCCTCGTGTACCCATCAGTTTCTAAGTTGCCATGACAAAGATTTCTTTTTTCTTCAATGATTCAATTTTCTAAGCATCAATTCAGACATCAGTTTCTTTCTGAATTTTTCTCCATTCATTTGCTAGAGCTAGAAGAAAAAGATGCATTCAATTGCTCTGTTATGTGTTGCTTTAGCATTAAGCTTTCCTAAATTACTGAAGAGGTAGTAATAGTAAAAAAGCAGCTGAAAGAAAAGAGTTGCTTGTATTAACCTTTGCAAGTGTATAATTTGCTAGTAAAGCAAATCAAAAGCAAATTAAATTTGAAGTATAATAGAAGGCAAATATACACACAAGCAAATCACAGGAAAAAAGAAAAAAGGGTTTCAGTTTGAAATATTTTGAAGCAAGAAAACTCACTCAAAAGATACAAGAAAAGCAGCAAAATAGTTTTACCAGAACATAATTTTGAAGGCTTTTGAGAACATCCATTGTTAATCTTAAAATAGATTGATATTTTCTAAAATGTTTTGAGGTGGATTCTTTTAGATCTATCTTTCACATTCTTTTACTCAGAAGTTGGAAAACAAGGCCTCAATGGAAGAATCCCAAAATAAAAAAGTGCATGGGATTCAGGTGCAATCTTTGTATATCAAAGGGAATTAGGTGTACAAAGGTGTTTGATTAAAGGCACCTAAAGCTTAAAAACATTATACAACTTAGTCAAAGCTTAAGCAAAGTTCACAGGATTTATTAAGTCACTTGTCATAAAGAATGCCTGGATGTGGCTCAAAAAGAAATGCAGCTATGCTTGGTTGACTTATGTGAAAATGCATATAAAGCTGAAACAGCTTAACTTGAAGCATATTGTGTATACCCAGACATCAGAAAAAGCTACTTTGAATCTGAAGGTAAAATGCAATTTGATGTCAAATACAGCATCAACAAAATCAAGAGAAATCAGAAGACTGTGGCAAGATATAACAGCATCAGGTCCTCTGTAGTTAAAATGTTTGGACACTTTCCACTACAAAGAACTAGGCATGAAATTTATTGCTGCTGTACTTTGCATCTATGGATTTCTTTTTTTTTTTTTCTNNNTTTTTTTTTTTTTTTTTTTTTTTTTTTTAATTTAATTACCCTTTTTAAACCCTTATAACTTCCTGTGCTTAGAACTAGATGCACCAAACTGCTAACACACTGGAGTAGGCAGCTGCGACAGTGTATTGCTGTAAAATGTGCTTTTAGAGTTATAGAACAAACATTTGTGGGGTGGGGGGGAATTATTAATGTTAATGTTCACGTTAATGTTAATATTATTCAGCAGTTTTGAATTTAGAATTGGATAACTCCGGGAAAACAAATTTTCAGTCAAACATTACAGACTGCTGTGGTCATTAACAAAAATACAGGCAGCCCTCCATGAATGGTTGATATGAATTGTTTATTTGCATGTCTCAAGACAGCACTAAAACATACACTCAGCTTCGAAGACACGCATGTTTCCTGAGCTGTCCCTTTGAACACATTATTTGGGTTGTAATGAATAAATCTGCCTTGCATATCACCTTGCCACATTCCTATGAAAGTGAATGAAAGTGTATTTAAAAAGGAGAAAATGTAAGAAGCTATTTCATTTGAAGAGTGTTCTAATGATAAAGGGAAGATAGGATAGAAAGGAAGAAAACAGAGAAAGAAAAGGAAGAGAAAGAAATTACACACTAACTTGGCAGCTGACATCCATCCCAGCCTCCAGCAGCACCTGTACAACAGCTTTGTGGCCATTCCGTGCAGCAAGATGCAGAGGGGTGTGTTTCCTTGTGTTACAGTTCATCAAGTTCGGGTATGCTTTGATGATCATTTTTACAACACGCAGACGTCCATAAAGTGCTGCCAGATCCAGAGGTGTTTCTAGCTTGTTGTTTCTTATTGTGGGGTCTGTTAGCTCCTCTAAGAGAACAGCAACTACTTCCGAGTGACCATACTGAGCTGCACAGTGCAGTGCTGTTTCATTTTCATTGTTCTGTTGAAACAAAACAAAAGCTGCAGAGATTCACATTTAATCGCATAGTAAGAGCTGCTCAGCTTCTATAAATTGCCTCCATGAGATCACTACACGGGCAGGGTTTGTAGTATCATGTATTGTAATGCACTTTAAATGCTTCAGAATGACTCCACTACAATTTTACTAACAGTACATTAACACTTCAGCTTTGTGGCTCCCAAGCACATCAGGTACCTGTGTGTCCACATTGTTCCCAAGCCATATGAAACAATGTGCCCCAAAAAACCTTGTTGCTCATGATGTGCCAAAGTCTGTAACCTCCCCCCGCCCCATCTTGATTCAACTGCTCCTGAAATCGTAGTTGAGTCCCCTTAGAAATTCTGTGACACTTACCTTAAGTCTCTCTCTTCAGTTTGACTGGTTTTAAACCATAGAAGGTGTTATCAGAGTTAGAGAAAAACTGTCATGAAAATCTATCAGGTACAAGATTAGTTTCATATATCACTAAAAAAGTTACTCTAAAGACAACAATCGAAACAGCAACTTGGAGACTTCACACATCACATAAGGAGCCAGTCTCAGAGCTCCAGGGAGATGTCTCTCTGCATTTTAAAAGCATATGACTATTCGTATTCGGTGGATTGAGAAAGTTTTTGCTTTATAAAGCAATGTCCCCCCAAGTCTTTCCCCAAACACTATTTAATAATCTTAATAATAACATTTTTGAAAGTATGTTGAACTTGATATTTGTTCCTGATGTTCCTCATTTTTGCATCTGATCTGCCACAGTGATACCAAACACTACCTACTGACCTATCTGTGGCAGTTTGTGAGGTGGTTTTTTTTTTCAGAGACTAGGATTTCTTATTAATTATGTAATTTTGTGGTAAGAGTTGCCGTAATAGATGTTTGTGCTACCCAGGTGTCTTTACAGGATGTAAATAGCTTGACTGTAACATCAAACCTTTTAATTATATTTGGTATAAATTCAGTGCCAGTTCTTGATCTCATTCTACCTACTTGATCTTCATTCAATTTAGAATTTATATATATTCAACTCTTCAGCAATGAAGTCTGAACACACAAACGTTTTGCAATCTTACCATAGTCTGTAACTTAAAACATACATTGCACATGTCGACTAAGACTCCTGTATTAAACAGTGATAGAATTATTCTTGCATAACTGCTGTGCTGCAACCACCTCCTGTGTGTAGAGTTGCCATTCTATGTTTCACCAGCCCCACAAAATCATTGTCATTTAATTGTCTGCCTCTTTACTGTTTGTTTCAATTTTATGTAATAGGAACAGTAGGGGGCATTCAGAGCTTTAGATGCCAGATAGGTTGGATCCGATCCTACGATGCTAATTAACTGCATTTTAAATGTGCAGAATGCAGTTCAATTAATTTACTGTATGCCATATTAAATCCATTAATTCATGTAAAATGCATTTATGCGTGATGAGCTTCTCATTTTCTTCTTTGTTGTATGGTTCATTATTTTCACTTAACTTTTCCGAAGCATTTCTTGTACAGAGAATTTTAATAAAATAGATGAAAAGCAAAGATATGTTACAAATTAGTTGTTATTTTTAAATAAGGAATGAGCTTGTTTTCTTAAACTGAAAGCACATACAGGTTGCTTGCATGAAAACAAGGCGGGGGGGAAGGAGGTCTGATTTGACTATATTGTTTGCTGTGGTGAAAAAGCATCAGGGAAAATGAATCTCCTTCTCCCCATCTCTCAAAGGAAAAAGATCCCAGGAATGTTTATAAGCTGTAGCTTCAGGTCTCTATATTTGAGGGGAGGCACCTGCCTTACAGAGCTCATCAGCAAATAAACAGAAGCCTCAAAAACCTAAGCTCATAAAAACGTACAATAGGTGTTACGGTAGGGATTGCCACTCTGATGTTACTTGAGGCTATGTGGGTGGAAATGGCTTTATATCAACATGGCATTTCTCTCCTTTCATCATATGGATAATCTCCTGTGTAGAGTGCTAATTAACAGGGGAGAGCAGTCCATGCACTAAAGCCAACCACTGGCTAGAGTGGAGCCAGGGGATTTATCAGGCTAGAAGAACTGCATTTGCTTGAGCTTAACTTCAAAGTTTAATATGCTCCAGATTCCCTTAAGAGACTCACAGACCAACATTTCTTGTGAGGACTGCTCACACATTTTCCCTTATAAAGTTTTGAGTCAAAATGCAGAAACAGCAGGAGATGCAATGGTAAGAAGTTTTTTTTTGACTCTGTGGGGTGCAGAGTCAGATCCTGATTATTTGCTCCAGTGATCAAACCACAGAGACTGGACAGCACACCTAATCAAGAGCAAGAATATTCTGGATGTTTGGATGCATTTGTGGGTTGGGGACAAGTAGGTTTGGATTTAAATTTCTCTTTCTGCTCTTACAGAAATACTTTGTTTTCACTATCCCTCTGTCTGCAGTTCCTGCTCAGCTTTCAATTTCCTGTTAGTAGAGCATAAAGAAACTTTTCAGGTGAATGCATACCATGTAATCAGAAAGTTGCTTAAACCAGAAAAATCCTCCAATCCTCTCCTTGACAAAAGATAATCCTACAATTCACCTCGTTTCACTCTACATGCAACTCCTGATGAGAGTGAGAAGCTCAGAGAAACTGCAGCTCAAACCCCAGAACACAGATTTTAGGGTTTGCATTTTATCCCTTGCATAGGTCAGAGTATTATAGGATTTCCCAGAAGACTGTCACATGAGCCTATTTTATTACTTTATTTTCCTCTATTTCCGGCACTAATACTTGACATTCGAAGCACAGTTATTGGACAGATTTCAATGGCTAAGTCTATAACCTCAACTATCAGATTCTACCTTGTGCCACTGCACAAGGACATGGCAATTCTGACCATCTTCTGTCATACCTTCAGACTCACACTGATTCCTCAGTTACTGCAAGCCCTCGCAAAGTACTGGAATTTTGTGTTTGGGCAGATGACTCCTGCCTTAATTTTGGTGACCTGGATAACTATGTTGGCTCCTGTGATCACACTGACTAAAACTCTGTGGAACGAACCAGTTTGCACACGGGCAATGTAGCCTCTATTATTCAGATCTGCACCTGGAGCTGACTCCCACCTTTCTATTCCAATAATTTCCTGATTATCCTGACAAATTCAATAGCTGAAAGGTTACTAATAATTCACAGCTCCACCTGGAGTACTGTGTACAGTTCTGGAGCCCCCAGCACAGGAAGAACACTGAAGTGTTGGAGCAGGTCCAGAGGAGGCCACAAAGATGATCAGAGGGCTGCAGTAGCTCTGTTATGAGTACAGGCTACAAGAGTAGGGGTTCTTCAGCCTGGAGAAGAGAAGGCTTCCAGGAGACCTTGGAATAGCCTTCCAGTATCTGAAGGGGGCCTACAGGAAGGCTAGGGAGAGACTATTAACAAGGTCTTGCAATGACAGGACAAGGGGCAATGGGTTTAAACTGGCAGAGGGGAGATTGAAACTGGATGTTAGGAGGAAGTTCTTTCCAGTGAGGGTGGTGAGGCACTGGTACAGGTTGCCCAGGGAGGTTGTGGCTGCTTCCTCCCTGGAGATGTTCAAGGCCAGGTTGGACAAAGCCTTGAGTGAGCTGTACTAGTGGGAGGTTGCACAGGGTTGGAACTGGATGATCCTTGAGGTCCCTTCCAACCTTACCATTCTATGATTCTATGATACTTCCAGTGCTCAAGCACTCCGGTTGACTATACACAGAGTCGGATTTTAATTGTCTCCTTTCTGTTTCTAAATACTAACCCTACAAATAGACTATATAAGAATATACAGAAAGAAAACAGAAGGTGTGCCATCTGTTTGACAACAGAATGTACCATATTTATCCTGCCCTTACCCATTGTAATACTCTCATCATTTTTCCCTAGTATTTATGTGTCCTTTCTGCTGCACACGCGTACATGCAGTCCATCTGCTTTGTCATTTCTCTCTACGTATCAGTTCACTTACAGCACATTCAAAATATACAGAGAATATTAATTTTATCTGCAGATTAAAAAAAATAAATAAAAGCTAATACAATAAAGAATACACTGAGTTTATGCAAATTTACATCAATCTGTAGAAGCTGCACAGCTAGAGTGTGTCTTCAAATGATTTTTCAGAAACAAGCAGAAGGGTTTTCCATGCTTTTTAAATCTAATATTCTTTAGGTCAGTGCCCATCCAGAAGAAAGATATCTGGTATGCTTCAACTGGGAGATTCTGTCAGGTTTGCAGAAGAAATGGAAAGCAGAATATTCTAAATTTTTTAAACCTGGCTATAAACTTGCCAGACCTAAAGAATATGTGCTGGTTGTCTCTGGAGGTGTTTGAGCAGTATTGTGGACCTGGGGCTTAGGGATATCATTTGGTGTTGACCCTTCGGTGTTGGGTCAAAGGTTGGACTGGATGATCTTTGAGGTCTCTTCCAACCAGATGTTTTCTGTGATTCTGTGATGATGTACAGATATTTGCTATCACTTTACCTGTTCATTCACTCTGGAGTGTGATGGTCCGTGATGGATGAGAATCTTCACAATGTCTACATCTCCTCTCCAAGCAGCCAAGTGAATAGGAAAATAACCTTTATTATCTGCCACGTTAGTTGATGCTTCATACTGAAGTAATTTGAGAACTATATCCCTGGAAAACAGGAAGTAAATCTAAAAATGGACAGAAAGCTTATTTGAAATTTTAACATGAACATACATTTCACCAAAATTTTTACCCCAAGGGAAAAAACCTCCGAGTCATCCTGCAAGCTACAAAAGTGAGGACCAATCATTTCTAATGATGAAACAGTAAAACATAGGTAAAATGTTATTGTAATGATTCTTACTTCTCATAGGCACTCATCGACAGTATTATAATCAGTCCTCTGAATCTGTGTCATTCAACAGCATCCTCTGGCAAAAGAGTCCTTTTTAGAATTTGCCATTCCAGACCACATACATCTCCCTCAAGACAAACATTCCAGGCACTAAAGGCAGAAAAGTACTCCTGCCCCTATCATTGCTGAGTTCTGGAGACAGGAAGAGGGTATCTTTACCAGTACAGTTCCTGTAGTAAGGTTTAAATAAAAGGTTGTCTGCTTTAGAGTATTATCTCAAAGATGGGGCAAACAATGTAGTGATGATCTAGTTAGACATGCACTACCTTCTATGTTTCTATTTTCATTTCCCACAGCCAACTTCCTGAGAGTAGTGAGAAAAAAATCCCCAAACTTTTATTATTCTAATTCTTGTTCTATTCTTTTTAGTATGTTCAGATCACACATGAAATCAAAAAGCTGCATCCCTAATTTTTAAGCAGTCTCTTGTACTTCAAATGTTACACATAAAAATCAGCCGTGTGGTAGGATCATGTCATATCGAGTATGTCAGAAAGCAAATAAATGTTGTCTTATGTCTCCATGTGTCCCAGAGTTTGACACAGTCAGGCCTCATCATTTATTATGTTAATAGAATCTATAATCCAGTGTGGGTGTTTTAACACACAATTTTTGGCTCAAAATATCAGGAGGGGAGGAAGCTCAGCGCAGTCTCTGTTATGACTGAAAACAGAGTCCTTGAGTACAAATTAAGACAGAAGGTAAATCCCAAGGCAATTGTTCTGCCAACACTTGCTACACACGAAGTTCCAGGAAAGTCACTGCCAAGAGAAACTTTGTTCTACAAATAAGGTTTAATAGACTTCTCATGTAGTAATAGCTGCTCTTGCAGAAGACGGTCCAATGAAAGCCACAGAGTACTTTGAAAGAGACACAAATCAAAGGACAAATTATTGAATGAAATGAGGGGGAAACTGTAAAAAGCAATTGAAACAAACTGAAAACAGCAAAAATCCTCAACTGAATATATAGCTAATGATGTACATCAACTAATGGGAAGAGCCTGGTGCAAAATACAGGCTACAAAACAGAACCTGGGTCTCCTTCATCCTTCAAGAATGCCCTGACCCATCACACTTCTCTAGGGTGAGTCTTTTTTAGTGCTCTGTCAGAACCTTTTCATTTTGCAGAAGCAAATTTCAGAGAGGAGAATACTCAGAGTCCTTAGCCCAGTAACATTACTGGGCTAAGTAAAATTACTTAGGGAGTCTGAGATTCAAGTATCTGCCCCAGATATGATTTAATTACTTATATAAAGAAGAACAGTTTCAAAAAGAAAGAGACCTATTCAAGAATAACCAAGGAGGGGGGAATTTATCACATGCAATGTTCAAGCTGGGACTTGAACACTGGTGTCCCACAAATATCTCAGCAACTAATTCTTAGTCATTAAGTCTTACATTCTTACTTCTTCTAAAAACTATGGAATCTGTCAAGTTCATTCTAATGTGAAGTGAAAAATGAAAACCCTAAAAGTTTTCAAAGGACAAGAACTTCCATGTGGGAAGGCTCTTGTGCCAAAAAAATTATACCCAATATCAATTTTGAACATCAAGTTTCAAATGTGAGAGTGTAAAGCTTTTTATTTATCTAGCAAAATTACAGTCACCTGTCCAACTCCAGTTGTCCCTCTTGCTGATAGTGCTACCACTGTAGCAGGTTCTGAATGACTATGATTTATCATTAAATACCTCCTAATGTATTTCAGTGTAAGATAACCAGCTATAAGTGTGTCAGAAACATGCAGAGAAGGGCAATGAAGTTAGCAAAGGGCCTGAAGAATAAATCTGATGAAGAGCAACTGAAGAAGCTGGGGTTGTTTAGTTTGAAAAAGAGAAGGCTGAGGGGAGACCTCATTGCTGTCTACAGCTACCTGAAAGGATATTGCAGAGAGGTTGGTGCTGGTCTCTTCTCACAGGTAATTAGTGATAGAACAAGAAGGAATGGCCTCAAGCTGTGACAGGGTGGGTTTTGACTGGACATTAGGTACATTTTTTTCACAGGAGTGGTCAGACATTGGAATGGGCTGCCCAGGGAGGTGGTGGAGTCACCAACCCCGGGTGTGTTTAAAAGTCATTTGGATGTGGTGCTTTGGCAGCCCAAGGGAGACAGTACTCACTGAATAAGCAGCTATTCAATATTTTTCACCCTTACTATTCAATGTTGAGCCCTAAGCCTTATTTACTGCACATAATTCAAACTCTTCTCTAGAAAAAGAATTTGTTTTTCTACTGAGCTGTTTGTCACTCAAGTATCTGACTGCTTCACCAGATTTTGGCCTCAAGTTGAGGCTGGGTAGGTTTAGATTGGACATTAGGAAAAATTAAGAGAGTGGGCACTGCAATGAGCTGACCAGAGAGGTGGTTGAGTGACCCACCCTGGATGTGTTTAAGGGTAGTTTGGATGTGGTGCTTAGGATATGGTTTGCGGTGCACCTTGTAGAGTAGGGTTATAGGTTGGGTTTGGTGATCCTGAGGGTTTTTTCCCACCTGAGTGTTTCTGTGATTCTGTGAAACTGTGACTTACCCTGCTGTGAGGCTGAGGGGTCATAGCAGCCTGTGGTGATTCTGACCTTTTCAAAAGCTGCAGTTACATTTGCTGCTGTACAGAAGTCTGCATCCTGAAGTTCTCTTTGTCTTCAGAAGTACAGCCAACAAAAAGTGTCTGAAAACACTGTTTGGCTTTTGTATGTTTTGAAAGTGCATAGTTTACATTGCTAAGTCTCACTTGAAATCTGTGATACATTCAGTGTGTATATACAGCAATATTGCTGCATTTCTGGGTGACTATCTGGTGTATAGTCAATATTAAACATACCAAATGCAGTTTTTATCTGTTTAAAACAAGCAACCTTTGAAAGCTAAGGCTTGGGTTTTTATAAATCAAAAACAGGCAACAGCACAAAATCCAAGCCATAAACAAAGAGAAATATGATTTTCATGCAATTTTCTCCATTTTTAATTTTTAAAAAAGCTGAGTTTAATATACCATATTAAGGACTTAGATCTAATTTCATGGAAGTAAAGTAGATGATTCTGAATCCTGCTACAGAACTGAAATTTGAGAAAAGGCACAGTATCTACCTTACCAGTACCTGAACTCCATCTATTTTTTTAGAAACAGAGTATCCTTCTTTCACCAAAAGATTCCTCTGGTCTAAAGAAAATATGCAGGCTTCTATAACACAAAGAGACTTCCTAGAGTGTTTGTTGACATTTTCCAAGGAAGAATGCAAAAATTGTGAAATGATTAAACTAAACATAGAATCATTATGGATTCCTATGTTATTTTATGGACAATCCAAAGTTAAGCTAGTACAAATCACTCTTAATTTCTGATGGGTTTTGATCAGCTTGTAATCTCCCACAGAGGAATAACCCAAAGTCTTATGTCCCACACTTTTGTAGTGTTAATCCAGTCAGTGCTAACGCTGTCACTTTACAAACAGGACAGCTGGACTGCATTAAGTGGGGCAGCTCCTACCTTGGTTATAGCGGGGTCCATCCCACTAGAACTTTACAGACTTCATTAAAATCTTTCTTGTTCCCTCTTAATAACAACGTGCAGTTGGTAGCATAATACAGTGAAGGTTAACATGTAACAAGGGGCAACACGTAATAACAGAGGTAAGAAAACAAATTACAAGGTGCAATAACAGCATAGGTAGCAAGCTTCCACATTTTTTTACTGACACTCCAATGCCTTAAAAGAGTTCACCTGCACTGGTGTGCCTGTGCAGTAGCCCTCACTAAGGATAAGGCAGGGTTTCAGTAACTTGGGTAGCCAGTAGGGAAGGAGAAGCTACAAGCTGGGGAGGGACTGTTTGCAAAGGAATAGTGCAAGGGGTAATGGTTTGAAACTGGAGCAGAGTAGATATAGGTTAGACATTAGGAGAAAGTTCTTCACAATGAGGGTAGTGCAATATTGGAATGGTGTGCCCAGAGATATGGCAGAGGTTCCACCCTTTAAGACATTCAAGGCTAAACTTGATAGGGCCCTGACTAACCTGATCTAGTTGGAGATGTCTCTGTTCACTGCAGTGGGGTTGGACAAGATGATTTTTGAGGGTCACTTCCAACATGATGCATTCTGTGATTTTATGATAAAGGTAATAGCCTTTTTTTTTTCCTGCTTTCAAGTGTACAAGTACTAAATATTCTTAGTCTGCTACTTTTGCTTTGATAATGATTAATTCATACTGTTCTTTAATTTCACAGTATTGCTTCCTTAAACACTCAATGCACTATACATGTGCACATACACACAGGAAGATACTACAGAATTTTTTGTTGCAATTTCTGACTGAAAAAAACACCACTAGCTGTAGCAATAATAAATCTATCCAAAGCAGAGGAAGAATTTGGGAGAATCAGTCCAGAATCAATAGATTCTAAACCGCATTTCCCATTTGTCAGTACTACATGCTGATCTCAATGATCGTGTCAAAAATTCTTACATTCAAACATGGGAAATGTTATTTGGGTAAGTTATTTGGGAAAACTTATTTGGGTAAGTCAGGGTTTGCCAGCTTTCTGTGAAGATCTCAGCACCATGCTACATATTTTTAAATTCTACAATTAAATACCATTCTACATTAAAACTAAACATGAAGTACTTACTTGTGTCCATTTAAAGCTGCATGGTGTAAAGCAGTATAACCTGAACTGTCTGTGCAGTTTATATTTGGTCCTCTCCAGATGCTGCAGACAAAGCACAATTGGAAAAGTTAATTTTTTTGGCTAGGCAATTACTGAAATGTCAAATAACCTAAAGATCTCTGCAACAAGTGTGATTAAACTTTAAGAGACAAATATATCTTGAGAAGAACTTAAAATAGCAAATGTCATGTTGATATCAACATAATTTATTTATAAAAATAATTTTACTCATTCATTTTTACAGCAGTCTTGAACTTTATGTAGGGCAGCCTCAAAGACCATTAACTGTTCTGTCCTTTCAATTAGATCTGTTCTTCCAGAAATACTCTGGTAATTAGACCAAGGTTCTGATTTTGCACTATCTAAGCTAGAGACATACAAATCTAAGATTGGTGAGAATCAATCATAGAATGGTAAGGTTGGAAGGGACCTCAAGGATCATCTAGCTCCAACCTCCTGCCATAGGCAGGGACACCTCCCACTAGTACAGGTTACTCAAGGCCTCGTCCAACCTGGCCTTGAACACCTCCAGGCAGGGAGCAGCCACAACCTCCCTGGGCAACCTGTTCCAGTGCCTCACCACCCTCACCGGAAAGAACTTCCTTCTGACATCCAGTCTAAATCTTCCCTCTGCCAGTTTAAACCCATTGCCCTTTGTCCTGTCATTGCAAGACTTTGTCAATAGTCCCTGCCCAGCCTTCTTGTAGGCTCCCTTCAGATACTGGAAGGCTACTCTAAGGTCTCCTGGAAGCCTTCTCTTCTCCAGGCTGAAGAGCTCAAGCTCTCTCAGCCTATCCTCACAGGCAATCATATCATTTAAAAGGACTGCAAATTTAGGCTTGTTATTTTGCCTGACATTTTAGCTCCCCTTTTAAACAATAATCTTTTAAATGATTTTTTTAAAGTTGTTTATACATATATATAAATATAGAGAGGGAGAGAGAGAGAGAGAGAAATACTGTGGTAGTTTGGGAGTTTCCCCCACCCCCAACCCCACGATTCACCAGACTGGAAGTTAATGAATGAAGCTATATTTTACAGCCTAAATTTTACAAATTTACAAGCACATATACACAACATATACAGCTATTTACAGCTTATACAGCTATGTACAAGTAATATAGAAATTTAAAACCCCTCCCCAACAGAAGAACTGCTCAGGAGAGCTCCAAACTAACTCCCCTCCTTTTTCCCACCCCTCTTCCCTTACCTCAGTGGGCTCACATGCAGGGTGAGATGCCAGATAAGGAGTTAAAAGAAGAATGATTAGTTACACAGGTCCAGGCAATGAAGTTAGTGAAGCAAGCAGCAGCCAGAGAGACTGAGTGACTTTGTTATTGTTCCTTGCTTTTATATCCCTAAGCAAAACCAGTAACTGATACAGACATCACTATTAGTTACTTTTCACAGCCAATGATCTAATTTCTCTCATTAAAATATTCCAGTTAATCTCAAACCAGTATATAAATAAATATATATATTTATATATAGGGCCACAAAGATGACCACAAGGCTGAAACACCTGCCCTATGGAGGCAGGCTGAGGCAGTTGGGCTGCTCAGCCTGGAACAGAGAAGGCTCCAGGGAAACCCTAAAGAAGCTTTCCAGCACCCGAAGAAGGCCTACAAGAAAGCTGGGAAGGGACATTTCAACAAGGGCTTGTAGTAGTAAGACGAGAGGATATCGACTGAAGCTTGGGGAGAGCAGATTTAGACTGGAAATTCTTCACAATGAGGCTGGTGAGACACTGGCACAGGTTGCCCAGGAAGGTTGTGGATGCTCCCTCCTTGGAGGTGTTTGAGGCCAGGCTGGATGAGACCTTGAGCACCCTGTTCTAGTGGAAGGTGTCTCTGCCCATGGTAGAGGGCTTGGAACTAGTCAATCTTTAAGGTCTCTTCTCACCCAAACCATTTCATGAAACTATGAACATATAACACCCAAACATGTAATAAATGATAATGTTTTGGGTGGGGTTTTTATTTGTTTGGGGTTTGGTTATTTTTATCTTTCTGTACTTTACAGTACTTCTTTTACAGTCAGCTTCATTATATGCTCTGTGGAACCAGTTTCACTCTCTGTTATGGACTCTTAATAAAACAGTAGAAGACATTTTTTTGTTTCAAAGTACAAAAACCTGGCTGCTAATCCACAAAAAAAAAGCCACCATCACCACCACCTCCAAACCCAAATATCTCCCCAAGGAAAATGAACACCCCAAAACCTGATATTGGATACCAGAGGCATACTGAATATCAGTGGGGTTTTGGGGTTTTTTTCCTAACTAAACGCATTTTGAAGCTAGCTGGATCCTTTGTGAAAGCAAATTTTTTCATTTATTAACACAGGTTTCAACGAGTACTATTACAACTTCCAAGACACAAGATTATGAGCCCTTAATCTACAGTCTGTTTTCTCTGGCCTCTAGTACAGTTTTCAGTAGTCATCATCAAGTCATATTTTCCCTTGACTTCATAACTTAGAATCAAGTGCTGCAGATTAAATAAAACTTAGAATCAAGTGCTGTAGATTAAAGAAAATAATCTGAAACTAATAGGTAAAAAGAGTTTTTCATATTGACATTTTTCATGTTCCACACCAACCAAATGACATGTTATGCTTTAACATGTGCTTTTTAAGAACTCTTTACTACTGAATCTCTACTTTATTACCTATGGAATACTGGTGTTGTAGACTGCTCTCTTTTTTTCTTTTTTCTTTTTTTTTTTTTCATTGTGTACATTTGAATGATTAATTACCTCATAAATTTCATCAGCCAGTTTCCCACAAGCAGTACTCCATGCATACAAAATAATTTGTGTGATGGTGTTCTGCAGTGAGCATAATTCTACAAGGAGCTGGGTACCTGACTTCTCCCTGACATTGAAATTCTTGGAAGAAGAGGACTGAAATGCTTTCTCAGGTGAAAAGAAACAAAAAATGAAATAGTTGGGGGTTTTTTTTATTAAATCTGCTCAGTCTACAGATGATCTTTTCTACAGAAATCAGCTTGCAGCTAGGAAATTCATTCTAATTTTTCCAATTATTCTAACTTCATGGAGCAGTAAAAATGGAGTCCTTGAAATGACAGCTCCTCCATAACAGACAGATGTTATTTATATAGCAAAGACAGGCTGTCCTTATCTACTAGAAGGAAATAAGTCCTTATCTGTCAATATTCTGTAAGCTCTTCTACATTTTTGCAGAAAAAAAAAATAAAGTGTCATAGCAAGTAATATTTTAAATATAAAAAAACCAGAAATAAATTACTACATAACAGAAATAAATGAATATTAATTTACTTGGGTTTGATTCTTTGCTTGCTTTAGTTTAGAGTTATCAGGAATCTGCCTGTTGGTTGATTGTTCAAAATGCAAGGGAATCCATGAGTTCATATATTATTCATGAGATGCATTAGGCCTTTAAAATAATTAAAAAGAAATGCAAACAAACAAATAAACCAAAACTCAACCCAAACCTAGTTGTTTTGTCCCCTAGGTTTCTTTAGTTCAAGCAGTCAAATGCTTTCTTGCACTTCCTTTTCTAGTGGGAGGTGTTCCTGCCTATGGCAGGGGATTGGAGCTAGATGATCTTTGAGGTCACTTCCACCCTAAACCATTCTATGATTCTATGATTCCTGACTCAGGTCTTAGTAAATATTTTTCAACTGAAATTATACATTTTTGGGTATTTCATTGTGAAAGTTTTATTAATGAGTCTATAAATGCTCTTCTATGAAGCTCCTCAGGACACCCAGGTTGGGAGACAAAGGACAAAGGATAGAGAGTAAATCCTGATGACTCAGAGACAGGATGGGATGGAAAGACTAATCACTGTCAGCTCCCAAGGACGAAGGCATGCCCAAAATCAGAACCTGGTTATCTAAGGAACACAGGAAACATGAGCAGGATTCAGCTGCAGGAATCTCTTTTCCCTTGGGCCAGTGCAGGAATCTCCTGCTAGGGTGTCTTGAATTGCTACAGTATTGCAGCATTACTTCCTACAAAATGAAAGTAAGGTTCAGGACACACACTGGATATTTTTGCTTTAGTAACTGCAACTGAAATCGAATTGGACCATCTGTGAATAGCAATTCTTAGACCCTAAAACTCCCAGCTGTGGTGAATAGCTCATCTAAAGCTCTTCTGTTGCAAACAGAATACAGCAGGGCAAAAGTCTAGTGGTGTATTAGCTGCATAAAAAGCACCTGACTTCTAAGAGAAGGGAGGTGGAGAGAGAGAAAAACCCTGAAGAGGCTTCTTTTGGCATCACAAACACATATAATATATGAGGAATTACCAAATATATTGATTTGTCTGTCTATTAAAACACTTCAATAGTTACTATGAAAGTAAAACTAAGGATAACTTGAACAAAATAAGTCACCATTCAACATCCAGACAAGAATAATTGCTGAAAGCAGTATTTTAGATCACAATACCCAATGTTTTCAAAACCATGTTTCTTCTGATTCTTACATGCAGTCAGTAATCAAGCTTCTTAATTTTACATGCACCAGTAAGACTTTTTCCCTCTGTAAATTTTAAGTAATTGAATCCATTTCTCATGACAAAACTCACCTTTCAGTCAGTGACAAATTAAAGCCCTGAATTAAAACATAGAATCGCAGAATGTCAGGGGCTGGAAGGGACCTCGATTATCATCTGGTCCATCCCACCTGCAGAGCAGGATCACCTAGAGCAGATCACACTGGAACACATCCAGATGGTTCTTGAATATCTCCAGAGAGGGAGATTCCACAACCTCCCTGGGCAGCCTCTTCCAGTGCTCTGTCTCTCCCAGGGAAAAAAATTCTTCCTCAGGTTCACATGGAACCTCCTATGCCTCAACTTCCACCCATTGCCCCTTGTCCTGTCACTGGGCATCACCAAGAGGCTGGCTCCATCCTCCTGGCACTCAGTTCTTACATATTTATAGACATTAATGAAGTCACCCCTCAGTCTCCTTCTCTCCAAGCAGCACAGCCCCAGCTCCCTCAATCTCTCCTCATAAGGAAGATGTTCAACTTCCTTAACCATTTTTGTGGTTCTGCACTGGACGCTCTCGAGCAGCATGACCATTACTTAGCTTCCTCCATTATAACTTCCCAAAGTGAGCCACAAAGAAACTGAAATCTGTTATGCTACTTACACTACTGTCGAAAGCAGAAAGACCTTCTTATTACAGTTTGCTCTCACTATGGACAAAGAATACTGACCTTTTGAACTGATGCCAAATAGTCATTGGAAATGATCTTTACTTGGTACGAAAATTTACTTTCCCTCAACTCCCTTTTTAATGATCTGAGGATAAGTACTTATAAAGAGTAGCATTTCAAAAGTAAGATGAAAATGACTGACTAAAGAGAAAGATGCTCAGTTGATTGATTTGTTATTTTGCTATGCTTTTTGCTACACAGAAGATAACAATTGTTGTGAAGTGGTTGTTGTTACACATATATGAACAAGAGAGCAAGGAAATCAGAAGTTGGTACAGCTAACCTTCATCACAGAGGTAGGCTCCTCCCTATCGACAGCACAAGAACCAAGACCACCACAACTTTCATAGAATCATAGACTCCTTTGGGTTGGAAGGGACCTTTAAAATCACCTAGCTCAAACCCCCTTGCTATGGGCAAGGATAAAATAAAAATAATACTAATGAATAATGATAATGTATTCATAGTAACTTAAGAATTAAAATAAAAATAATAATTAGAAATAATAAAAATCACAGAATAATAGACTGGGAAGGACCCTTAAAGATCCAAACCCTTGGTTATGGGCAGGGAGAAAATTAAAATAAGACAAATTAATAATGATTAATCATTAATAATAAATTAAGAATTAAAATAAAAATTATATTAATAATTAACAACAATAAAAATCACAGAATCATACACTGGGAAGAACTCTTAAAGATCATCTAGTTCTAACTCCCTGGCTATGGGCAGGGACAAAATAAAAATAAGACAAATTCATAATGATAAAGCATTAATAATATATTAAGAATTAAAATTAAAATATATTAATAATTAATAATAATACAAATCACAGAATTATAGCCTGGAAATGACCATTAAAGATCATCTAGTTCTAAACCCCTGGCCATGGGCAGGGACAAAATAAAAATAATACAAATTAATAAAGCATTCATAATAAATGGTAAATTAAAATTAAATTAATAATTTAAATCATAGAATCGTAGCCTGGGAAGGACCCTTAAAGATAATCTAGTTCAACCATCGGCTATGGGCAGGGACAAAATAAAAAATAATACAAATTTATATTGCTAAAACATTAATAATAACAAAACAATTAAAACATAACAAAAATCATAGAATGAGACTGGTTTGTGTTGCAAGTGACCTTTAAAATCATCTCCTGGCTATGGGGAGTGAGAAATTAAAAATAATAAAAATTAATATTGCTAATGCATTAACAATAGTAAAATTATTTTAAAATAATTTTAAAATCATATAGATTGGTGTGGGTTAGAAGGAAACTTAAATTTCACCTAGTTCCGAAATCCCTGCTATGGGCAGGAGAAAATAAATATAATCACAATTAATAATACTAAAGCATCAATAATAAATTAATAATTAACATAAACATCTAATTCAAAATTAAAAATCACAGAATCATAGACCGAGTTGGATTGGAAGGACCCTTAATGATCACCTAGTTCCAAACCCCCAGTTAAGGGAATGAAACTTAAATGATTAAAATTAATATTACTAATGCATTAATAATAATTACATAATAACTTGAGCAATAATTTAAATATTAAGTAAAATAAGTAACTAAATAATAACTAAAACATAATAAAGCATCACAGAATCATAGACTGGTTTGGACTGGAAGGGATTTTAAAGATCACCTGGTTCCAAATGCCCTGCTATGGGCAGGGAAAAAATAAAAATAATCAAAAATAACATTACTAAATTATTAACACTATAATAACATAAATAAGCATAATGATTTTAAAAAATAATACTATTTTAAATCTGTTTCCATTGTATTTCTTCCCTGCACATAGACCTTCATGATATTATTTCATTGTGATTTCATTTTCCACATGCCAATGTCTATGGTGTTTATACAGTTGTTTTGCCAAGGTGAAAGGAAAACCTTCTGGTAAAACAATGATGAGAGTCTTTTAAAAGCCTTAGAAAGGCCTGATGACCTCAGTGTCTGTCTTAAACCTTATCAGACAGTGATGGGCAACTCTCACTGGAATGTATTTGTTCTGCAAAATGAAGTGGCAAGGAAGAGGATAAGGGTGTGTGGAAGCCAGCAGCTCCTCTCCAGGCGCTGAACAGAGCATGCTGTACATACCTGCGCCTTTTAACACCCAAATCCTGTTGAAGGTTGAGAGGCTTAGCATATGACTAGTCCTCACCCCTCCCACTCCTCTCCCCATCTTCTTTCCCAGGACTCTCACATATTTGGAATCTCTTACAAGACACACACTGTGGCTCTTCGGGACTGTAGAAATGGTGAAACTCATCTTGCCAGATCTGCTTTAATACGTGGGAAATCCTAACCTTCATCCTGTTCCCACTGGTATCAGCAGCAAACACCAACCAGCTCAGACAAATTGAGTTTCCTTATTGTGATCCATAGACTAAATACATATTACAGGTCTTGGTGCTGAGTTGAGGCAAAGCCTTCCAGAATTTCCATATTTATTGCTGTTAATCTGAGAAGCACATTGCTTCAAGTTGTGAGAGGACATGGGCAGGCTCTAGCTATACTGGGGAGCGTTCTGCCTACATCCGTACACATTTTCAGTCACATCAACTGAGCTTATACAAAATGCATGAACAATTTTACAAAGTATTTTTGGCAAGGCGAACTTTTACACCATCGTAGGTGTCATCAGTTATTCAGACACAAAATAATACTGTTACTTATTGTGAACAGCAGCAACGCAGCTCCCACCCTCTCTTTTCTGCACAAATAAATCAAACTGACAACCGTGTTGCTCTAATCTACATAAATTAATAATGTTACTTATCAAATATAGAGTAGTTTGACTGTAGTAAATGGGGTATTCTTCTCTTTCTGCATGTTCCTTTTTTGATGGAATCCATAGCATATAGTGCCCTGTAATAAGAATCTTATGTCCTTTTCATGTATGCTTTTACCTATTATATACACTACTGTGCTGAGCTAGGGATACATTTTCATATTACTTCAAAGGAATTCAATTTAAATATTTGCCTTTAGTGACAGTAGAGGGAAAAAAAACAACTTACAAATTTATATCTTAAAGTATAACAAATAATTAGTAAGATACTCAATAGTTGCACATGAAAACAAAAAACCCAAAACATTTAAAAATGCATTTGAGGGTTCTTTTCGAGCAAGAACAATTACGGGCCTCAAAATTGACAAAGGTAGATCACAGGATCACAGGATGTTAGTGGTTGGAAGGGACCTCCGTAGGTCATTGAGTCCAACCCACCTGCTAAAACGGGACCATAGAATCTAGCTCAGGTTGCTCAGGAACGCATCCAGAAGGCTCTCGAAAGTCTCCAGAGAAGGAGACTCCACAACCTCTCTGGGAAGCCTGTTCCAGTGCTCCGTGACCCCTTACAGTAAAGGTGTAGACGACTTCTTGAGTAAGGCTATCTCAGGTCTTTTCAGTATTAAAACCAGCTGTAGCATGTAGTAACTGAGTTTTAAAAAATCAAAATTAAAATAGACATAATAAAAATACTTTTTCTATTATTAAAAAGAAAGGTAGAAGCATTATCAATTCAATTAATATCAGCTGAATTTTTAAAGCTAATTTGGTGTATAAAGCAAATCACTTATTTAAAGTACTTTTGTTGCAGAAGTGTGAAATGTGACTCAAACCCATCACATTTTTGCATGTGTGGAATGTGCTTATCTCAGTTTGCTTCCTGTTGTTTAGTTGTCTCAACACGAATAACAGGATGAAATTTATGATCATCTACTTCATGGGATTAAGTGCGGTATTCAGGTTCAAGCAATAAAGCAGCTTATTCCACTTATTTTCTTTAACCTTGATCTGTTTACAGTCTTGGCCATAAATAGTTTAAGTCCGGAAAACTGGGTAGCTTCACCAAACTCAGATTTTATTTCCATACTGGTTCTCTTTACTTGAAGTTGGAATCCATTCAATTTGAGGGTATATAATCTTATTCTGGTGGAGTTAATTATCAGCTTCAGTGCTATCAAAAAAAATCAGGTAACGTGCAAAAAGATAAAGGAGAAACACTTTGACTTCTCGGTGATGTCATGCAAAGGAACAGGCAATAAATTAGTCATGCTTGATTAAAAGAATCTGTCATATATAAGGTCATTTTACATTTGACCTTTATCTAACCAGCTTGGCTTCATCATTCTTTGTGGACAACTCATCCAGCAGTACACTGGCTAAGTACACTGCATAATGCCTGTATTCAGAGAGCAGAATGTTCCTGACTAACACTAGTTAGGTTTGCCTTACCCTTACAGTTGAGGCCAATTTGCCTGGAATGCCTAAAAGATAAAAAGCTTTCATCTGTTATGACAGCAGGGTTCCTCTGTATTCCAGTTGTCTACAGAGACACATCGGGATTTTGTTCAGTTCACAGTGAACCTTAGCTTGTCAATGCTAAGTCAGACAGATCCTTGGATCCACTCCAGAGTTCTGGCCCTGACAATCTAGCCATCTTGGTCAGGAAAAAAAAAAAAATGTTAACTCCCATTTGGCATCATCCTGCGCATGAACACTGTGAGAACAGCTACTAACTAAATTATGAAAGTACTCAGCACAAAACTAGATCAGCAGCCATCATCTTTAATAAGTACAATCATTTCTGTTTAAGCAACATGAATCATGTTTTAAAACTGTTGCAAATGATATCTCCATGTATGATCTCACCTGATCTGAGCAAGCTGCAAGGATGCATCTGACTAATGCTGAAGATCAGAGCATCAGATTAACTGTCCCTATGGAGGGCAACTCCTCACTCTTTGTATCATGACTTTCGCCTCCATATATACGAGAGGTAGATGGGTTCTACAACTTCATTAAGAATCTGACCTATACACTTTGTATGAAATCTATAAATTGATCAAGTTCAACCAGGAACAGGGGAGGTAATATTAGCCATACAATAAGACAAATAATCAGACAGACTTGACTAGGAGATGATGAAATTGAGGGCAGCATTGCAGAAAAGGACTCAGAAGTACTGCTGGATGAGAAACTGAACATGAGCCAATGATCATAGAATCATAGAATGGCTTAGGTTGGAAGGGACCTCAAAGATCATCTAGTTCCAAGCCCCTGCCATAGGCAGGTACACCTCCCACTTGAACAATGTGCCCTTGCAGCCCAGAAGGCAAATCACATCCTGGGTTGTGTCAAAAGAAGTGTGGCCAGCAGACTGAGAGAGGTGATTCTGTTACTTTGCTCTAATGAGACTTTACGTTGGGTACTGAGTCCAGCTCTGGAACCCTTGGCATGGGAAGGACATGGATCTGATGGAGCAGGGTCAGAGGAGAGGCTCCATCAGAGAGACATGAAAATGGAAGAACAGAACATATTCTCAGATAGTCCACTCTGAGTTCTTCTGTAAAAATAAGATGACACTAAAATAAAACCCCCACCACTCTAGTATTTCTCATATCAGAAACAAATTGAAGCAAAGTCTATTTCTCTTCCAAGAATACAGATGTGATGACATATTTTGTTAGAAGAGATATTCCTTTAGCCATTTTTTTTCTCAATTCAACTGACCTTGAGTAAGACCTTTTCTTTAATAAGAAAAGTCACAGAGGTTTGTTGTTTTTTTTCCAGGATACATTTTTCAAAGTCCAACACAGTATTCCCATCCCTCATAAATTTGTGGTGTCTGCAATTTAAAATATATTCTTGTCACAGACAGGCAAAGTCAATATTTATTATAAAAGAAGATTTAAAACCCTTTAAATGATTAATTATGCATCCTGGAACACTTAGTGACACTTGTTTAAGTGGAATAAAAATTCCTGAACCTCTGGCACCGGAAGCAGCGCTGGGAAGAGTAACAATATGTATCACCAAATTGTTGAAATATGGATGCTGTTAGAACTATGACCTCATTCCAGAGCTAAATATTGTTCATCTTAGAAACCAAAGTCAGACAAGACACTTTGTTACAGTTTAAGACAAACAGAACAGAACTTGCTGTCTATGGAGTTTACCATTCGGCTGGTTTGAACACCTTTGTCCTTCTAATCTGAGTTTCCTCAAAAGTAAAGTAGTTCTGACACGAGCGAAATAGACACCAGAAAAATATATGTGATCCCATTTCCTCTGCATCCTTGAAGGCCATCCCACACTTCATTCTCATTTTATGTCCAGATTTGAAGGGGTGATTAAAAAAATCAACCTATAGCAGAGTCTTCCTCCCCCCATCAATGAAACCAATTGATAGCTGTCTCGATACAAGAAAATACAACAGACCTGCATTTACATCCTCATGGTATTATATCAGTTACCAACTACACGATTTCCCATACTCTCAGTCCAAGCCTTCCATATCTTCATCTCATAGAAGCACCCATGTGCAGTCCTTTTAGACATTCTGCCACAACTTAACCTAAACTCAAAACTTGTAACAGTGAAAGAGGGCACCTCCAGAAACCAACTTCCAAAATGTGGATCCTGAGCTATCACAGCTCCTGAAGGCTATCAGTGACCTATAACATACATAAAAGTACATTTGTACTTTCTGGTAGAATACTTCTCACTTACTCAGACTCCATAGCCCTAGGCAGACAATGAGCAAGGCAGAGAATATCAGATATCTGCAACAGTACATTTTTGCAAGACTAAAGATAATTGAATCCAACCTTGATCAAAATTAATTCAAAATTGTACTAAAACATCTTCATATCCATAACATGAAATATTAAACAATTTGAGTCTGTCCTCTGGAGTAACGGTTTCAAAGTAGAGATGTACTTCATGGTTTTGCTAGGATGCTAGCACAGAGTAGCTGCACGATACCTGGGCTCTATCAAAGTACCAACACTCCACTCATTCTTTCCATCACCTTTGTTAACAGCTATGCAACCTAGGAAACACATTTGAACACATTTTAAATAAAAAGAGTGTTCAGCCTGGTGAATAGAAGGCTCTGGGGACACCTAACAGCAGCCTTCCAGTGCCTGAAGGGAGTCTACAAGAAGGCTAGAGAGGGACTGTTTGTAAAGGCCTGTAGCGATAGGATGAGGACCAATGGTTTTAAACTAGAAAAAAACAGATTTAGATCGGATGTGAGGAACAAGCTGTTTACCATGAGGGTGGTGGAAGACTGCAACAGTTTGCCCAGAGAGGCAGTTGAGGTCCCACTCCTGGAGATATTCAAGGTCAGGTTCAACAAGGCTCTGAGCTACCTATCTAGTGGAGCATGTCCCTACTCACTGCAGCAAGGTTGGACTAGATGACCTTTGGAGGTCACTTCTAGTCCAAACTATTCCTTGATTCTATGATTAGTGTGAAATTAGTTATTACACCAAGTACAACTGAGCAAAACCAGTCCACCAAACAAGTTTTCTGTATTAATATTGTGTTACAGAATGGTGGCATAACCTAAAATGGATTGCAACATCCAATCTGTAACACACTGAGCTATTATAATGTGACATGAGTAAATGCTTTTGATATAGTATAGAAAATCTAGATATGAAAGACATTGGATGAAACTGTCATCTCTGGAACAGGAATTACTAAACCAGAAAATATTAACTAAGGACAGTTTGAGCACAAATTCTCTACCCTGACTAGAGTCCTAACCAGAGTGGTAGGACAAGAGCTTTCTGACAAAGAAACCAGAATTAATGCCTTAATTTTTCCTCTCAGCAACATGTCATGTCTGAAATAAATAATATCAAGCCAGAAGAGTGTTACTGAGCAGACGTTTCATCTGCTGTGCTTTGCCAACCGAAGTCAGAATCACCTCAGGAGCATCCAAAGCATTACTATGATCATTATTAGAATTACTTTATCAGCACAAAATTACTTTCACAAAGACAATAAAATTCTTTACCTAGAGAAGCCAAATTTTAACAACTTCACATGCTGCAAAGGTCTTCCAAAGCTTTTGAGTACATAACAAGAATATTGCCACTTAAAATCTCATGAACAGCATTACTGAAATAATTACAAATGCTGTACCTATCACATCACCGACAAAATATTTGGTGAGACCTAATCACTTGGGTCAGTCAGAAAAAAATAAATTCAACCAACATGATCCCTTTTATTGAACAAAATCATTTGTGACACATGGCTTAGAAGGTAAAATGTAATTACAGTAAAAATGTTCATCAAATCTGCACTCTATTAATGTTAGAATTCTCTATTCAAATTCATTAGGAGTTATTGTTTCTATTCTATTTAAAAGCCTTTGCAAATGTAGAAATGAAATCCAAGACTAAGAGGTTTACATGACACAGAAGCTTCTACTATAAAGCAAGAAATGGCTGATGGAGAGCATCGAACAGCTTAAGAAGAACAAAAGACCTCACTTAGTTCTAGATGTATCTAAAGTGAATGCTAGGTTTATTAATTCTACAAAAGCAAATTAAACACTAACAAAACCACCATTTGCACCTCAAATAGTTCTATTGGGGAATGTTTTCTAGAAAATGAAGCAGACTCCTGATGCAAAAGCTCTGTTCAGTTGCAGCCCTGGGGAATCACAAACCTTTCAGCAATCTTAAAATGAAAAATGTTAAATTTGGGGGAAAAAACTATTTTAAGACTGTTAACTGCATAATCTTGCCATCTTCCTGCTCCTTGAAATAGAACTGACAGGATGCTCCCTGAAATCCGGTTTGGTAAGTATCTTTATGTAAAGTAGATTGCAAGAATCAGACATTACAGGATTAATTTCACATTCTTTCCAAACTCTTTGGTACCAACTATATGGAGAACCCAGATTTGGGTCAAATATTCTTCCCAATACCATAGAATTTGAGGAACACTGGAGAAGAGATTCTAGTTCCACAATAAGACACCATGCAAGGTGATTCACTCCAAATCTCTCTCCTTATAATCTAGTACAAGCACCACATACATCAAACAGTTGTTATGATTTGTTCAGCAGTGTTTAACACAAGTAGTGTTCACTGTTCTTTGTAGAATACAGCAATAAAAGAACAGCCCTGACTAAATAGCTTAGGCACTAAACTAAATGTAACATTCAAGGATAGACTGGTCTTCAACATTAAAAAAAAAAAGGAAGTGACACAAGAAAAGAAGGTATAAATTGCATTTGTGAAATGGTAGATTCCATCTTGTTTTCCTTTATAGTATGTATAAGTCATATTCATTTTGTTGTTTGACATCAAGGGTCATTCAATGTAGTTCATTTGTACAGAAGAAGAGATCTTTAATTGTTAAATCCCTAGAGAGTGTAGATTTTGAGAGCATGATAGAGATGGAAAGCCTGTGACATAACACATGGGCCAGGGTCTCTGGAAGCTACTTAACACCAACTGTGAAAAGAATTCAGATCCAACAAAACCAAATCAAAACAAATAAAACAGTTTAATAACCAGTGAATCATAGGAATAGAATTGTCTCCGTTGGAAAACACCTCTCAGATCATTGAGCCCAACTGTCTCCCCAACGCCACCATGACCATCAAGCCATGATCCAAGGTGCCCTGTTTACACATTTTTTGAGTACCTCCTGGACAGCCTGTTGCAATGCCTGACCCCTCTTTCAGTAAAGAAATCTTTCCTAATATCCAGTCTAAACTTCCCCTGGCACAACTTGAAAACTCTAGATCACACAATCCCAGTTTTCTCAGCTACTCCTCATAAGCCTTGTTCTCTAGACCCTTCACAAGTTTTGTTGCCTTCCTATGGACATGCTTCGGCACCTCAATGTCCTTCTTATCGTAAGCATCCCAGTACTAGAGGTGCAGCCTCACCAATGCAGAGTACAGGGAAATCATCACTTCACTGTTCCTGCTGCCCACACTATTCCTGATAAAGTCCAGGATGCTCTTGGCCTTCTTGGCCACCCGAGCACAATGCTGGCTCATGTTCAGCCAGCTGTCATCCAGCATCCCCAGGTCCTTTACTGTTGGGCAGCTATCCAGCCACTCTGCCCCAAGTCTGTACCATTGCATGGGGTTGTTGTGACTCAAGTGCAGGACCCAGCACTTGTCTTTGTAAACCTCATACAATTAACTTCACTCACTAATTCTGCCTGGCCAGATCCCTCTGCCAAGCCTTCCTACCTTCAAGCAGGTCACCACTCCAATACAGTTTGGTGCCATCTACAAATCCATTGAGGGAGCACTCAACCTTCTCATCCAGATTATTGATAAATATATTAAAGAAGACTGGCCCCAAAACTGAACCCTGGGGAACACCACAAAGGAACAGATTCTCATTAGAGTGAAATACAGATTTTAACCTAATTGATCATATAGTTCTGCCATGTAGGATACAAAAAATTAGTAACAAATCCAGGGCATGAAATCATTTCAGAATGACTTTGGAGGCTTTTTTAAATGGCAAGATGAATTTAACAACCTCACTTTTGTAGTCAACGTGGTTATAAAAATCTCCATGTAAAGGTAAACCGAAAATGAATTGTCTACAAATAGAAACTGTTAGGATCCTTCAGGGGTCAGTGCCGGGACCAGTGCTGTTTAAGATCTTTGTCAGTGATGTGCACAGAGGAATTGAGCGCACCCTTAGCAAGTTTGCAGATGACACCAAGCTGCGTGGCACAGTCGACTTGCTAGAGGGCAGGGATCCATCCAGAGAGACCTGGACAGGTTGCAGAGGTGGGTCCAGGCCAGCAAGGCCAAGTGTAAGGTCCTGCACCTGGGTTGGCACAATCCCAAGCACAAATCCAAGCTGGGTGGTGAATGGCTGAGAGCATTTCCCCCTGAGGAAAAGGATCTGGGGGTTTGGGTTGATGAAAAGCTTAGCATGAGCTGACAGTGTGTGCGTGCAGCCCAGACAGCAACTGTGTGCTGGGTTGCAGAAAGAGAAGTGTGGTCAGCAGGGTAAGGGAAGGGATTCTGCCCCTTTGCTCTCCTGAGACCACACCTGGAGTACTGTGTGCAGTTCTGGAGCCCCCAACACAAGAAGGACATGGAACTGTTGGAGCAAGTCCAGAGGAGGCCACAAAGATGCTCAGAGGGCTGCAGCAGCTGTGCTATGAGGACAGGCTACAAGAGTTGGGGTTCTTCAGCCTGGAGAAGAGAAGGCTTCAAGGAGACCTTGTAGTAACCTTCCAGTATCTGAAGTGGGCTACTGGAGGGCTGGGGAGGGACTATTGACAAGGCCTTGTAATGACAGGATGAGGAGTAATGGGGTTAAACTGGCAGAGGGGAGATTGAAACTGGACGTTAGGAAGAAGTTGTTTGCAGTGAGGGTAGTGAGACACTGGCACAGGCTGCCCAGGGGGGTTGTGGCTCCTCTCTCCCTGGAGGTGTTCAAGGCCAGTTTGGATGAGGCCTTGAGCGACCTGTTCTAGTGGGAGCTTAGATGATCTTTGAGGTTCATTCCAACCTAAACCATTCTGATTTCATATATCCTCCATTCAGCCTTAACAATCTAAATGCATTGCAAATTTGCCACTCAGGTTTAGGTAGTGTATTTGTCTTCAATGTAAGAGGTACAATTTAGTCCTCATTGCATTTTTGTTACAAAATGGCAGTGGGCAATCTGGGATCTAGAACACTTGTATACTTTTGAGACTTAAGTACAATCCAGATTATTAAATGTATCTGGCTCTGCTTAGCTCCCCAAACTTGTGTCGTGGGTTGCATGCAGGTTAGGATGTCCCACTCTTCCAGACTCTAAACGTCTAAATGGCACGTTGAAACTTGCCATTTCCAGTTTCAACCATCTAGGAACTCAGGCTGTACTGGAAATAGTAAATTGAACATGTTTGGAACTACTTTCTGGCACTAATGTCACACTGGCACAGAATGTTCCATACCTACACCACCCAAACCTTCCGAACTGGATACTTGCCTCCAGATTGTCTATCAGGCCCTAGGCCCATACTTCAGCTGTGCCTGCTAGCTCATTCCTTGGGAGAGTGCCACATGGCACATTCCAGAATCCAGAAATGCTTCCTAGCATGTTACAGTTAAATGTGGCCTCACATTCCTGTTGTAGATTTGGCAGAAGGCTGTCTCCCAACAACAACACTTATCAATTTAGAGGATAGAAGAGCAATACTGTCTGAGTTTGCATCCTGACAGATCTGATGAGCATTTGTCCACTGTTGATCCTCCCATCAGACAGCATAAAAGGGAGAAGAGGTAAAATGACTTCACCTCCTTTTTTTAGCCCCTTGACTCCAGTACAGAGAGTAAGGGGAAGGAATGTTGTCTCCCTGAATATCTCACATACAATGTTGCTGCTTTTTCTTTACTCCTTTTCTCCTTCACATGCACCCTCACCCTGCTGGAATCCATGATTGCACAGGTTAGCTGAAAGGCAGTCCAGGAGTCTCATTCTGGCATCAGGCTAGGAAAGGAATCCATGATGAAATCAAAATGACCTTATTCCAGGGGAAAAACAGTTCATGGTTACAGTGCCATGGATTTTCTTGACATCTTGGCTTACCAAAATCAGCATGCTTTAGGAAATGGTTCCAAAAATACATATACTACAGTTTAAGTTCTATAGGAGAACAGGAGCTCTTGGAAAAAAACCCAAAAACCTCCTATCAAAATCGTATGGCAGGAACCCAGAGTGAGTGGGAAAAAGAAAATACTCCAACCAGTATGAAACTAGTTGAAATTAAGGACAGTCAAAGCCCTTACCAAACTGACAGATTTGTCACTTCTGATTTCCCAGCCATGACAAATCAAGGAGCCTTCTGAGGTGAGAGAGACCTAGTTAGAAATTTGTCCTGCACATCAGAGATAGTACTTCCTGTAATTGGTTAGGTGGTATCTCCAGAAGGACAGACAAGTCTGTGTCTTGTGAGAACAGGTCAAGGATGAAAGAGAGAGTTGGATATCCATGCCCATTATGAGGGATGTCCTGCAGTTAGACACTTCCATAGTGTCAGCCTGCCATACTGTCCCTGACAGGCTCTGGAAACAATGGAAATGAAAGGAAAGCATGTATCAGGGAATTTGATCTGAGAAGGAATCAATGATAGAGATTTCAAGGTCTGACTACAGTAGAAGCAGGGGAGGGTCACTTGTTATTGATCTCAGAGACAAAAAGATCAGCTGAAAGGCTCAGGTCATGAGATTAAACTATAGAATGTTGTCCTAAAGCATCCACCCACAGTTCACAAGCCTAAACCAGGTCAAATTGTCTGATACTGTGTTCAAAGCTTCTAGGAATTCAAATCTGACACCAGTAGAATGATGTGAAAGATTAACTAGCTCCTAATACAGGAAAAAGAATTTCCTATCTCCTTGTCTATTTATCACATTGGAGCACTGCGACATGCAGGCTCCTGTATCTTTTGATTTGGTAAAGAAGTATTTAGCATAAGCTTTGAACAGGATATTTGTATAGAGATGAGTCTACCAGGAATATCAGAGAGTCTTTGCCTCAAGGCTTAGTGGCATCTCTAGGGAATGTGAGACACACTGGCAGGAACTTGGAATAAAAGAGCATCTTTTTAGAGTCTCAAAATGGAGTATGAAAATTTTACATATTAAAGGCAAATTTATGGTCTAGATAGTCTTAGAGTGCTTCTCACTGCCATAAGCAAACAAAAATCAAGATTATAATACCCGTGGATTCTGACAGGAGAGGTGCTTAAATGACGCCAGGTCAGTCAGCACAACCTTTGAAGAGCTGTTGGAACCTTCCTCATTTTTAGAAATTAGGAAGAAGGTAATTTCTAGGAACTCGTAATAAAATTTTCATATGGCAACTCTAGTCAATTCTATGTAGTAGAGGAAACACAAATAAAAATGTAATACCTGTTTAAAGAGGTATTTTTCCACACCTAATCATCATAGTGAGGATAAAAAGGCACTCTGCTTCACCTGAGAAAGGAAAACTGCCATTGAGGACACTTGGGGTCATGAAAAGTCCAGAGAGCAGGATTATACAGTGGAACTGGTCGTAACCAATTTAAATAAAAGTGATTTTCCACAGATAAACCACACTACAGAAAAAAGGATCCTAAAAAAAAAAAAAAAGAGGATATAAATTACTCCTGTTTATATAAACATAAATATTAGCATATTTAAATATTAGCATATATTATTAGTGTTGCATATTAGCATTTAAGTTATTAATAAGTTCAATGTGGACTTCTTTCTATCAAACTTGCAATCAGCTGGTTTAGCTTTGCCCTCCTACATAACAAAATGGAACTGATTTCTTGGCCATTGTCACCCAAAGCTGAAAGAAAATGGGAATGGTTCCATAGAATAATGGGATTGGGAGGAGACACTTAAGTGAATGTTTTGACTAATGTCAGGGATGTGAGGTACAAAGATCTGCAACAAAGCAGAGTCCTTCTATTTTAAACATAACTTTGATGAACTGAAAGTAAATTATATTATCATTTCTCCTGTATGTGGAGAAAAAGAAAAGAAAAAACCAAACAAAAACCTGAACCAACCAACCCAAAAAAAACACCACCAAAAAAAAAACCCCACAAAAGAATGACAGTCTCAGAGTATGTCAGATATACTTCATAGTGTGCTTCAAATAATAAATTATAGCTGTGATGAGGGCCTTGGCGTTGGACACTGTACTCCAGGTGAGGTCTTGCCAGAGCAAAGTGGCAGAATCACCTCTCTTGATCTGCTGGGCACACTTCTTTTGATGCAGGTCAGGAGGTGATTTGCCTTCCGGGCTGCAAGTGCACATTGTTGTCTCATGTCCAGTGTTCTGTCCACCAAATTCCATGAAACGGAACACATGAAATGGACCCTTAGAATAATCTTAAAATAAGCTGGAGTTAATTGTGAAGCCAGATCAGTTTGCTCAGGAAATTGCGCAGTCAGCTTTTAAGTATCTTCAGTCACAGAGATTTTGCCATCTCTCTTGTCAATCTTTTCCAGTGCTTGATTATCCTCACTGTGATTTTCATTCCTAATATCTAATCACAATTTTCTTTTCTTGCAGTTTGTATCTGTCCCCCCCTTCCCTTTGCTGCGCACACATGATAAGTGTCTGGCTCTTCGCATAAAATGAAGTAGTTGAGGACATCTTAATGAGACCCTGCTTAGTCTTGCTTTCTTCAGAATGAACAAACAGCTCTTTCAACTTCTTGTATGTCATGTGCCAGCCTTCTAATGATGCTGTTGTCTCTCTCTGCTAGATTTTCTCCAGCTTGTTCATGTCTTCTGTTGTGGAGCCCATAACTGCACACCTCTCTGAATAGCCATGACACTTGCTGGCTATTTATGCTGTTGGCCTTCTCTGCTGTCAGGGCACACTGCTGACTCGCATTCTCATCACAAATGGCAGTCAGGGTAGCCATGTAAAATTTAACCCTGGTAAATCCATGCTAATAGCTTCATTCGCCCTCTTGTCCTTCATCTATTTGGACACAGCCTTCTGAAGATACCCTGATGGAGCTGAAGATATTACAGCAACTGAAGATGATTCAAGAAAGGAACAGGCATTTTGTATTCTTTATTCTCTGATTCTATACATGGCTGAATAGAAGTTCGTGATTACAATAATTGGTTTTCAGATCTTGATCTTGTCTCTTTATTGATAGACTGAAGTCTAGATAATGCCCTTCAATTCACTATTGCAAAAGCCCTTTTATTTTCCCAGATCTCTTTTAAAGAGGAAAAGCATAACAAATTGTTAGCAAACACTATCTGGTTGAAGCTGAAAAGCTTCTGTGTTCTGTGCTTTGTGTTCAGATTCCCATGACCTGAAATTCTTTTTCATTCACTTTAAAGTGCAGTTTTGCTTTCTCCTAAGGCCTAGAATTATGAAAAGGACAATACATATGAGATAGGTGACACAAAGATTTCAGATAGCTGTCTGCCCAGGATGAGCCCTGAGCTGAATACCTGTTACCCACACACAGATTACACTGCCAGAATGAGGCACCTCCGCAAACTATGCAGCAGAGAATCATCTAAAATGAGAACACTGATGCAGTTCCTGAAAAACAAGGGGAAACACCAAAGATGTGCATTTCCAAAAGCCCCTCCTTTCAAGGATAAGGCCCCTCAAGACTGAAGAAAACTGCCTTCCATTTAAGATGCATAGTTCGTGTCTTTCATGAATACATGCAGGTATCTCCTCTTCTCAAAGAGCTGAGAAAAGTTGGTTTCTTTCTTTCCAAGATGCTCAGTGATGAAAACGGGTGATTAGAGCATTCACCTGGGAAATACTCAAGCCTCCAACCTCTTAACTAGTGCAAGGCTCTGTATTTTATCTTCAGGTACTTCTAGATAAAATACACACAGAGTCATAAAAATAATAGATCAGCTGCCACTGGCTTTGCAGTAGAACATTTCAAGCATAAAGAGCAAGGATTTTCTCTCAGTAACTATGACTAGTCTCTATGACAAAGCCTACATGGGATCTCTGAATGTAGGCTAATGACTTGCAGGAGATGCTGCAGACAGGTTTTAATTTGTTTTAGTTGTTTAATTAAAATCAATCCAACAAAAATAAGAAATACACAGTTGTAGTAAGATATCTATTAAAAAAAAAAAAAAAAAAGTAATCTATGGAGTCACACCAAAGGAAAAATCACATCATCTCAGTTTTGCCTATAGCATCTGTCTGAAGTTATTCCTAAAAGGCATCCTGCTTTCATGATTGACTTCTCTCTTGGATTTAAGACATCACAATGGAGAAAATAAATATTATCCTACACATATGATCTGAAATGCTTCCAGATCCACACAACAACTAATTCCAGGTTTTACCACTGGCCCTTCTTGCAAGCAGCAGAAAAGGATTCACATCTCTCAAAGTCAGCTCTGAAGGGAAAAGAGGAGAATAGTTGGATCTGGATCCTTTGATCCAGAATGTTTCAGTCCTAGGGTGATTGCTTACTGAATGAATAGAAAAAAATGAATGGATGAGAACTTTGTTTAGTCTTGTGGATTTTACCTGGCAAAGAGCAATAGGTGTCTCTCAGAAAGAAAGCAGATTCAGAGAAAAGTAAGAACATGCTGTGTGTGTATATGAAAGAAAGCAAGGAAGAGGTACGGGAGCTGTATCAGCTGAGAATTCTGAGGCCTGAGACACTTGTCTTATGGGATGAAAGGGTTAAAGCAACAGATACCCTCACTGCTGTCAGCCTGGTCTGTCAGAGTTCAAATTTTCCAATTATCCTGAAGCCAGCTGTCCCTACTATTCCCTTCTAAATTTAATAGTCTTGAGAAAAGGTTATATTTCTAAATTAAAATTATTAGCAAAAGACAGGGCAAAGCACTGCCCAGTAAGATACTCAAGACACACAGGCACACTATACTACTCTCACTGAACACACCCTCACTGTTTTTACTATCTCACCCTCTGCACTTGCTCCTGAAGAGCATCTACAGTATTAAAGAAGACACTTCAGTACTCTCATTCTTTCTGCCTTTACTCCCTGCTGTTTTACTTCTCTCCAGGATAAACCAATTTTGGTAGAAGTTTCCATTTTCAATATTTTTATACTTAATTCCATGAACTTGAAGGCCTATAGAAACATGGATTTGTTCAGATTTAACTAAACTCTTGCTTTTTTGGTTGATGCTGAATTCTGCAGTTGCTAATCAACTAATAATTTTTTTATTCTGTGCTAATAAACTAATGGATAATTGTACATTTAAATCTTTAACCCTGAATAGAACTGAAGTCGATTTGAAAACACCACCACTATAAACGTGATTTTAGGGCAAAAGATCAAGATAAATAGAAAACAATTTGATAATAAAATCTGGTATGGTATTTTGTCAATAACACAATCCAGAAGACAAACTTTACCAATAATTATTATCCTTATAGGAACCATTCAAATCTTACTAAAATGTATTCCTAAACACAAATACTGAAACAGTTGATCTATTTACAAGTAAGGAATTGATTACTGTTTCAAATTGCCTTCTGAGTTTTGCTCAATTTTAAACCTGACAAAGAATGAGAGCCTTGTTTGACCACAACTGCCACAAAATCACTTTAGAATGCAAACTACATTGGATGGAAAATCTCTGGGGAATGGGCAATGCTAGATCTGCTCAAATTAAGCCTTAATGTATTTGATTAAGTTGATATCAGACAAGTGTATGATGTTTCACTGACAATACTCTGTCTCATTTCTATTTCACTCTCTATTTTGCTTTCAACCATGTACTTCACTAAATATATTCACAAACACCTGAACAGGAAATTATTGAATGCACCTGCAACGAAATAATGTAATGCTAAGCTAATAAATGATGTGGCCATTCCAAATACAATACTCTTCTCAGAACATCAGTGCAATATTCTGAAGATGTACTTAAGACCCTGTTGGCTTCAATAGCCTTGGTAATGAACTGAAAGTGAAACTCCTATCTGTTGAGGCTCATAGAAGCACTTCTTGGATTCAGCATCAAACAATAAATTAGCCAGTTGCTGTATTTTCCCCCACTCTTTTTTCTTTATATATAAAACATTAATTATCATAGCCTTCATGTTTCCTCCAAAGCAGCACCGTTATACATCTGAATAACTCTGAGTGCTAAATTCTTTTGTTTATAACACATCAAAAGAAAAGGCACTTCTGAACATGTGATACTCGCCCAATGCAATCTAGGAACATCACCAAAGCCAATTAAATGCGTGTGAATATAAAACTCCTCTCTCTTTAGTGCCAGTAATACCCAGTCATGCTTCTTTTCCCTTTCACTTGTAGCTGTCATCTAAATTATCTCTGAAAATATAGCAGACACTCTCATCTTAAGATCTTTTCTTAAATGTCTGAAGCACTTCATGTTGCTACCAGGTATTTCTCCACAGGGTTTTATTCCTTCATGAATTTAAGTATGAGTCAAACAATCCAGAGATTCTTCAGATATTTGTTATTCTTATTTTGGCAACTCTCAGTTCATAGAAAAGAGTACATCAAACAATCCAGAGATTCTTTAGATATTTGTTATTATTTTGGCAACTCTCAGTTCATAGAAAAGAGTACACAACCTGAGCAGACTTCCATATTCCAAGTAAAACAGGTCTCACTCTTTTCCTTTTTAATGTTGGATGGGATTATGGGTGACTTGTCCTGGTTTAGTCTAATCATACTTGTCACTGGTACATCCTCAGGAAGGAAAACCAATTTTTCTTTTAAACAAAGATATCAGATTCTCTTTTTGGACTACTTCTTGTCACGATATCTTTCTATCTGTTTCCAGCTCAATAGGCAATGCTTCTTAATTTGTGTTCTTGTATTATTTTGTTTCAGGTGATTCTCTTCATAATTTAAACTGGTTCAGCCAGAGATGTGGATGGAGGGGGAGGGGGAGAGAAATAAAGCAAGATACTTCACCAGAGAGACAGATAGGTTAAGAGAGAGAGAGAGAGAGATGGGGAGAGGGCATAGGGAGCAGAAGCAGAAGTGGTCAGAGAAACAGAGACACATGTGGGGAAATGGGGGATGGAAAATTTGACAGTTGAAACCTCTCTGCTCTAAACTGACATATTTCAGTACCGTAACATATTTAAATGAACCTATTTTCCCCCAGAGAGTTCTGTTAGAAGTAATATATGGTCAGGTATTGCTTCAACAGATGAAAATTATTGTACGAATATAAAACTACACCACAAAAAAGAATGGACTAATGATACCCTCCTGAAAAAGAAGCAGGTTTAAATCTTTTTCAGTGCCTAAACAAATCAAATCTGTGAGTGATAAAGAAGTAATTGTGTAGGTCTTGCTAAGTCTATAAAAATGTAGCCATAATACTTTGAGAAGTTTGGAGTTCTGTACTTTGTTGAAGTTCATACCACAGAGAAATCTGCAAACCCACTCTGAATAGTGCTGACATGTCTGAAGCTACCATCAAAACTCTAATGTATTTGTTACTCATTCAAAAAAGTCATCACACGCACAGAGTAGGGAAGTGTAGTTTAGAAAGGATTCAATGCAGTACAATCAACAATCTCTTACTTTACGATGTAAAATAACAGAATCATAGAAGCATAGAATCACTCAGGGTTGGAACGGACCACACCCAACACTAGATCAGGCTGTCTAGAGCCTCATCCAGCCTGACCTTAAACACCTCCAGGGATGGGGCTTCCACCACCTCCCTGGGCAACCTTTTCCAAGGTCTCACCACCCTTATGCTGAAGAACTTCCTAACGCTCAGTCTGAATCTACCCATTTCTAGCTTTGTTCCATTCTCCCCAGTCCTATCACTACCTGACATCCTAAAAAGTCCCTGCCCAGCTTTCTTGTAGGCCCCCTTAAGATACTGAAAGGCCACAAGGACACCTCGGAGCCTTCTCTCCAGGCTGAACAACCCCAACTCCCTCAGTCTCATATTGTCTTTAGAACCCAGTAAAGTGTTTTACTTCTGCTTGTTGAGGTTTTTATAGTTCCATGTGAAAATTTAAGACTCATCCCAAAGTGATGTTTTTGTTTGTTTGTTTTTGTTTTTTGTGTCTACTTTCTTTAACAGGAAAGACCAGAACATGAAACTCAGGACTGCTGATGGGAAGATTAAAGTCCTCCTTCACCATTGCTCTGTTTCCCAAGCAAGTGTCCTGACCAATAAAGCTTGTCAGTTTTGGGATTCATTTCTTTAAAACTATTTGAATGTATTTAGGCAACTATAGATAACCTTTGGACGAGCAATTAAGTATATGTTGGTTAAAGTAGTGGTTAGAGAACGTTCCTGGGATAAAGAAAAAAATCAGGTGTTTCAGGTTTGGTTTGGTTTTGGTTTTCTCTTCTAAGGGAATAAATCTTTATCCACTTTATTACCTGTTTCACTAGGACCAGCTGCCCTTTGTTGCTATGTCACACATTTATGTACACCTATAGAGGTACAGATACTTCTGCTTGCTTGAAAAAAAGATGGGGGGGAAGAACATGTACCTTCAATGCCATGGTATCATCTGGTGAATGCATGCCTCTAGGGAAAGGAACTTGCTCTTTTCACTGAAGCACAGATCTATACGCATTTAGCTACCTAACCGTGACTGTACTCATTTCCAGGTTCTTCAAGGTTTCCTCTATAGGCAAGGCAGAAATAAAAGTGTGATGATAAAATGAACAATTAGCTACACTTAAGTTTTTAAGCTGTAGTGGAAAATACTGACCTATCCATAAAAGGATAGGTTAGCTCACTATTAACAGTGAAAGATGTAAACACAATTTGATAAGGTTTCAAATAGAAAAGACAATCTCATGATTAAAGCACTAAGAGAAACTGAGATGTGTAATATTCAGCATAAATGGGAGCAGTAACACAGAGTTACTATCTCTACTATGTTCAGTGTCTGGTTACAGAGTACATTGCTCTTAGCTAAAATACACTGTTCACTTGGAATGTGAACTAATGTTTAGGTGTGCAAGTCTTCAGCTGTTATGCTGAAGCCAAACAATCACAGTTTAAGCCTGAGAATCAGTTTTAAGGGATGTGTGGGAAACTTTGGGTACAGTAATTGCTACTCAGAGCATATGCTTACTGATCACAAAAATCTGTTCAAAAATCAAACAATCATTTCAGTATGTTAGGAAAGAAAACAGACACTGTATTACACACAGCCAACTTCAGCATAGCAATGAAACACAAATCCAAGAGAGGGATTACTGGGAAGAGTGCTGTCAGTGCACCCTCAGCAAGTGTGCAGATGACAGTGAGCTGTGTGGTCCAGTTGACACGCTGCAGAGAAGGGATGCCATACAGAGGGACTTGGAGAGGTTTGAGAGAAACCAACATCATGAAATTCAACATGGCTAAGTGCACAGTCCCACATCTGGGTTAGGGCAATCCCAATAAATATAGGTTGGGCAAGGAGTGACATCACAAGGAGAAGGACTGGAAGGTGTCAGTGAATGAAAAACTCAGCATGAGCCAGCAACATGCACTTGCAGTCCAGAAGGCAAATCACATTCTGGGTTGTATGAAAAGAAGTGTGATCAGCAGGACAAGGGAGGTGATTCTCCCCCTCTACTCTGCTCTTAGGAGGCCCCACCTGGAGTACTGTATCCAGTTCTGGCACATAAAAGGGACATGAAGCTGCTGGAGCAGGTCAAGAGGAAAGCCACAAAGGTGGTCGGAGGACTGGAGCACCTACCCTATGGGTACAAACTGAGGGAGCTGAGGCTGTTCAGCGTGAAGAAGAGAAGGCTCCAGGAAGACCTTATAACATTCTTCCAGTACCTAAAGGGAGCCTACAAGAAAGCCAGGAAGGGACTTGTAGTGACAGGACAAGAGGGAATAGATTGAAGCTGGAGAAGGGTAGATTTACATCAGAGATCTGAAAGAAATTCTTCACAGTAAGGGTGGTGAGACATGGTAACAGGTTACCCAGGAAAGTTGTGGATGTCCCCTTCCTGGAGGCATTTGAGGACAGATTGGATGAGGCCCTGAGCAACCTGGGCTAGTGGGAAGTATCCCTGCCCATAGCAGAGAGGCTGAAGCTAGATGATCTTCAATTGCCTTCCAACCTAAATGATTCTACAAAACTATAAATTACATTTCAAATGAAAAGGTAAAGTCAGGTCATTATTTCCTTATCTCACAATTTTAAAATGACTAACCTAACCCCAATGTGTTTGTTTACAGCTTTTGCAGCATTTTCAAATCTAGCTAGAAACTCTTTGCACGACACCCATCAAAACTAAACTGAAAGCACTCTTAGAAAATAATTCTTCATAAATTAACCAAAAGTGTTTTAAATACCAACTTTAAATAAACCCCAGATATTGTCAAGTTCTTGTGCATAGATATTCAATAATGTGCCCTAACAGCATAGCAAAAGAGGTTTGTCATCAGAACTATAGTGCATCTGCCTGTGATGATCTGAATGTGTGATTAAAATTGTATATGATTATAAGGATGTGTTGAGCATTGTTAAGAGAGACAGGACAGCCCCCCTCGCTGCTCTGATAAATCTGCACTCATTTTAAATAGTTCCTGACAACTCCCTGAGTGAGTGTCAATCTGACTGCTCTGAAAGGTAGCAGCTGCCTTTTATTCACAGCAGAAAAAAAGCAATACTTTGCAGAGTTTCAGATGTTTTACAGGAGGCTGATGCCCAGTGAGTGTGGTACTGCAACAGTCTGAAATGAATCTGTTCTATCGATTGCTTTCTATGGAGCTGAGAAAGGAAATCCCCAAAGACCCAAAAATAACTGAAGAACCTTTTCAGCAGCATAATGAATTGTCAGTCTTACCAAAAGGTTCATTCTTCTCAGGAAGATCTCAGCTGTATTCTGGACTGTTCCAAGAATCTCAGAAGGCTGTAACAATGCATGCTGCATGACTCTGACTGAAACTACTGACAGTGCCACCATACTTGGAGAGAGAGTGTAGTGTGAGCTGACCTTCTGGAATAATTGTTCCTAATTCCTCTTTAGACTTTATTGGGAACTTATCCAGAAGCAGTGACATCTTGAGTCACTTAAGAAAGTAAGATTTTCAAAGGGGATTTGGATAATCAGCTAGTACATACTGAAGACTACCCAAAGTAGCGTGCTTCCTTCCTACTCTGGCTCCATTCTTTATAGAGCAGTTCTGAGACCTGCTGGTTCAGTCTCTCCTAAGTTGTTATGTGTTGGTTTTGGGGGTTTTTTTGCCATTTTTTAAAAACCAACAACACATTTAAACAAAAATGCCACAAAGGGACTCAGCTCTTTCTGCTTTCCTTCAGAGCTAGTGGTTTGGGGCTTGGCATTTTCCCAAGCAGCTAGCTAGGCAGATTGATTTACATGTGCTACAGGTCTGTGAAGCAAAGATCAGAAAACCTCCAACTACCTGAGTGCATTTTCATGTCACTCTCTAAAAAAATTTAATTGTCACTTCATAGCTGTAATCAGTCTTTGAAAATGACCTTTAGAGGTCCCTTCCAACCCAAAGTGTTCTATGACTCTAAGGTTCTGAAAGTGGATCTCTACCTTTCTGTCCAGGAAGTTATCATGCCCCACTTCCCAAATCCATTCCGTATCCCTGATTTTGCCACTTCTGCCCAATGCTCTGTTCTTTCAATTAATTCTGCCCTGATAAAATCCAATTTTCCAATTCACTGTCACATCTAATGCCTTCTGCAAGCTCTATAGGAATCAAGTTAGATCTTCAGGGAGCAGGACAAGGAAGGGGATTTTCCCCCTTTACTCTGCTCTCCTGAGACCCTACCTGGAGTACTGTGTGCAGTTCTCGAGCCCCCAATACAAGAATGACATGGAACTGTTGGCACAAGTCCAGAGGAAGCCATGAAGATGCTCAGAGAGCTGCAGCAGCTCTGCTGTGAGGACAGGCTAAGAGAGTTTGGGCTCTGCAGCCTGGAGAACAGAAGATTTCAAGGAGACCTTGGAGTGGCCTTCCAGTATCTGAAGGGGGCCTACAGGAAGGCTGGGGAGGGACTATTTACAAGGTCTTGTCATGACAGGATGGGGAGTAATGGGTTTAAAGTGGCAGAGAGCAGATAAACTGGGCAACCTCTTCCTGGGCAACCTGTTCCAGTGTTTCACCACCCTCACTGCAAACAACTTCTTAACATCCAGTTTAAATCTCCCCTCTGTCAGTTTAAACCCAATACTCCTCATCCTGTCATTACAAGGCCTTGTCAATAGTCCCTCCCCAGCCTTCCTGCAGGCCCCCTTCAGATACTGGAAGACCACTACAAAGTCTCCTTGAAGCCTTCTTTTCCCCAGGCTGCAGAGCCCCAACTCTTGTAGCCTGTCCTCATAGCAGAGCTGCTGCAGCCCTCTAAGCATATTCATGGCCTCCTCTGGACTTGCTCCAACAGTTCCATGTCCTTGTGTTGGGGGCTCCAGAACTGCACACAGTATTTCAGGTGGGGTCTCAGGAGAGCGAGTAAAGAGGCAGAATCCCCTCCCTTGCCTTGCTGGCCACGCTGCTCTTGCTGCAGCCCAGGACACAGTTGCTGTCTGGGCTGCACACACACTGTTGGTTTAGTGGTCATGACAGTTGGGTTATGACTGGACTCCATGACCTTAAAGATGTTTTCCATGATTCTATGATTAAGCAGTGGCTTGTTATACCTTGTTATACCAGAACACTTGAGTAAACACCTGATGAAGCTTCCTATGAAACAATTGCCACTTCAGTCCTTCAACTGAAGCAAGCATTCAGGTGGGTGCTTTCTAAGTACATGCTTCCATCTCTTCAAACTAAATTTGCCTTTCCAGCAGTGCATTTCTATAAATAATAGATAGCTGTGATCTAGATTATGATAAGTGGTGAGTAAGGAAGCTTAAGTCTGTGAGGTTCTGGATCTCATGACTCTGCTCCCTCTGTTTCAATAGTCCACCTCTAAATGTAGCTGATGCCCAAACCTGAACCTCTTCCCCAAAATCAGGGGTTTGGGATGTAGAAGAGATCAAACAATTACATCATATTGAGCATCCTTCATTGTTTCTCCATGACTTTCTGAAAAATCTGCATCTGGATCCAAATTCTTTTTCTTGGTTCTATTTCTGGTAATCTTCACCATAATTGACAAAGTGCACAAGGCTCGTATCACAACGTCACAGTTAAGTACTAATATTTTCAGACTGTTACAGGCAGCTCCAAACATACTCTCCTTCAGATCACAAGGGATGGGTGTGCCCTGGTATTATGTACAAATTCTTAGGTTTGCAGGTGTATAATGAACTTTGCAGTTTACCTTTCTTTTACTTATTCTTGCCTGAATAGCACAGATGGTGGCTGGAGTGTCTCTATTTTACTTTTTTTTTTTGTTGTTGTTGTTGTTGTTATACCAACACAGTAATTATCAGTGACCAGGACTGGCTTCATCTACTCTGAAGCTTACTCCTGAAGTAACTCTGATTTGCCAGTTTAAGTGGTGAAATGATAGACACTTCATTCATGCATCAAAACACCTTTCTAGTGCATGACATGTAAGAAGAGGCAACATTTCACCTTCCTCTTTCCTCAACAACTGTTTCCCACAGAGGAAAGGAAAGTGACATCCTTCCACTACACACAGATACTTCATTTCCATGTCCACAAATTATTTTGAACAATTAAAATTCCTTTTCCTTGCTTCACCTTTGTTGTTTCAGGTAATATAATGAGATTTTGTGAATCTTCAAATGCACATCATGACTTGCCAAAACCAGCACTTTTAATCCCACAACACCTTTTTAGAAAGATATTAGATACACATCAGGACTTGCATTTTTGATAAATAGATATAGGCTTCTTCAAATTCATTACGCTCTGCTCACCATCAGACAGGTAGCGTATGTCTACATTCTCAAAAGAAATATCTTTTTCTGTTAAAAGATAGGCATTTGCTTCTGTGGAAAGGTATCTATAAAGAAAAGTGCATTAAAGAAATAACTGAGGTCACAAAGGCAAGGATTTAAGTGCTGGTGCTAAGCCATCCTGCTTACACAGATGTATTAGCCTTAATTATTAGATCACTCCATATTATTTTTCCCTTTTCTTGGAACATTTGAAGGCCTATGCCCTATAATGGGGATGACTAAATAATAACTTTTTTCTTGTTGAAGATCAAAGGTATTAAAAGGAACATTGGTATTTGCTAAATCAATTAAACAAGTTAACAGGAACAGCAGTTTCATGCTGCACCACAGAACTATCCATGTCTGTACTCCAGAAACGAACCTCTGAACATCTGAAATGGTCTTTGTAGATTTGTACATATAAAACACTACTTAATGTATAGAGAATGTTCTTCACATAACACTTCATTAAGATGTGAAACTCTTGCTGTGAGATGCTATGAATGCTAAAAATTTGCATTGCTTCAAAGACCAACTGAAAAAGTGCATGGGAGAAAAATCCACTGGAGCTGTTAAATACAAAAACAATACATCTGTCTCTGAAAGCTGTTGCAAATTGCTGGAAACTGGGTACACTGGAGGAAGCATTACTTGCTATATGCCTGCTTTGCTACTATAGTCTAAGATCAACTCCCAACCACTACTGAAGAAGAGTACATGCCTAGAGGGATCTTCATGCTGTTCAAGAGCCATTTCTATGCTTTTAGACTAACTATATTAATAATGTGAAAAATGGGCTCCTTGTAGTCACCATCTGGAAACACCAGGTCAGTGAGTAATTCTTGTCACAATCTAAGTGAGCTTCAGTTAGCATTTGTGCATTGCAGATATTAACATCCTTACATTGTCGTGGAAGCACAATGACAGTCGACTCATTAATCACATTCAGGTGGGAAAAGACCCTCAGGATTACCAGGTCCAACCTAGAACCCTACTCTACAAGATTCACCTTAAACTACATCCCTAAGCACCACACCCAAACTACCCTTAAACACATCCAGGGTGGGTCACTCAACCACCTCCCTGGGCAGCTCATTCCAGCCCCTGACCACTCTCTCCATGAAAAACTTTTTCCTAATGTCGAATCTACACCTACCCAGCCTCAGTTTGAGGCCAAAATGTGGTGAAGCAGTCAGATACTTGAGTGACAAACAGCATCAAAAAGCTCAGTAGAAAAACCAATTTCTTTTTCTAGAGAAGAGTTTGAATTATGTGCAGCATGTTTTATGTGCAGTTATGCTTAGGGCCCAACATCGAATAGTAAGGATGAAAAATATTGAATAGCTGCTTATTCAGTGAGTACTGTCTCCCCTGGGCTGCCACTGAGGTAAGGACTTTATGAAATAAAATACAACAGGATTGTGGCATTTAAAGTAATACATAATGCCTGCATTCAGGGGGCTACTCAAAATGCACTGGCAATCTTACCTTTATCATTATTTACAAAACCAACCAAACTAACTAACTAAATCTCCCAAGATTCATAAATTCATAGAATGTGTTGGGATGGAAGGAACCTTTACGATCATCTATTTACAAACCCTGTACCATGGGACACCTTCCACTAGATCAGATTCTCAAGGTCTCATCCAACCTGACCTTGAATACTTCCAGGGAGGGGGCATTCAGTCTAAATCCAGTCCAAATCCACCCCCTTCCAGCATAAAGCCATTCCCCCTAGTCCTATTGCTACAAGCCCTTGCAGAAAGTCCCTCCCCAGCTTTCAGTTAGCCCCCCTTCAGGTACTGGAATGCTTCTGTAAGGTCTTCTGGAGCTTTCTTTTCTCCAAGATGAACACCACCCAGTTCTCTCAGCCTGGCCCCAAAGGGAATCCAGCCCTCTGACCATCTTCCAGCACTTCAATGCCCCTCCTGTGCTGGGGGCACCAGAACTAGATGCAGTACTTCAGGTGGGGTCTCACTAGAGCAAAGAAGAGGGGGAGAATCACCTCAATTGTCTATATCACTACAGAATCATCTTAGTAAATTGGATGATTCAGGATCCCTGTCCACCATGACACTGTCTTCCACTTAAACTAATGGAGAGATTGTTGGCATTTTATTAAGCACTATTTTAGTGACCAAAGAAAATGAGACAGTTTGCAAATGCATATAACAAATACTTGTTATAGGAAGGAGACATGAAATGCCAGGTTTTGGATGAAAACTGTATTTCAGCGGATAGACATTTTCTCCTTACTCTGTTGAACAGAATTCTCTTTGCCCTCTTTCTTGCATCTTGTCTCCTAAGCTTGCCACTTCTGCTCCTCACCAGTGCTGACCTCCATGGTTACCCAGTCTCAGTTCTTCCCAATCTCAATTCCTACGTTCATTTTCTTTACCAAGCATTTCTAGCATTCCACCCTGTTCAGAATTTTATATACATCCTGCTTGCTGAAACCCTCCAAATACCCCTGTTCAAGTCTCTCTCCCTCTCCCCGTCTTCTAATCACACCTTCTCACCCAGAACACATGCCTGTACCACTCTTTCAGAGGCTTCATTTTCCTGCTTATGTCATGGTTCCTATCAGTCTGAAATCATAGTCTATACAAATGTAAAATTAGAGGGGAAAGATTTAACTATTGTGACAGGCAAAGAGATTTGTAATGTATGCATATGGATGCATGTGGTATATAGTATATGTTTTATTTCTGCAGTTGGTATATTTAGTTCTCTGTGCATATTATGTGAGAAGATCCCTGGCAGATCATTAATGCACGTGATTATGCAAGACACTGCTCTGCAATAAATATGCACAAAACAGGAAGCAGAGTGATTGCAAATTACTTCTGAGCATAATCTGGCAAATTAGCTGTACAGATGACAAGGAGGATATGGAAGTAGATAAATAATTACACTAGAAAGTTGAAAATTAAAAATAAGATTAAATTAAGGTTTTTAGGAAACCTTAGCAATGACCTGAGATTGTGGGGGTCACACTGCTAATATTAATGTGTTAGGGTGTTAGTCTGCAAAAATAACCTAGACACAGCTTCATTACTCATATCTAGTGACATCTAAAAATAGAAAACAGTGACCCTGACAAGTCAGCAAATAAACATGGAAGATATTAAACTCACAGCAAACTCTCAATACTACCAGTATCAAACATGTAGAAAGTCACATTACAAAGATCTGAAAGTCAGGCAATATGCAGAGGGAAAACACCTATTCCAGAAGATATTCCCAATTCTAATTTACCAAACTATTCCTTTTTTTACCTTCTCTAAAAGGTTATCTTTTTTCCTGGGGACTTTGCACGCTGCGACAACGTCAATACTTCACTATCTAACCTACTTCAGCACTTGTCTGGGTTAAGGTTAGTTAAAAATACACACATCATTCATAACTTTCCTACATGAGAAAGAAATTATTAATGAGTAAATTAAAATACTAAATATGATATTGGTGGTTTTGTAATGAATGATTGGGGGGTGTGGGGGGGGAACCCACATAGAACAATAAAAAAAAACCAAACCAAAAACCACACTACAAACTATGGTCCAAATCCAACATAAAAGCCTGTAGTGGTGCAAGGGGTTATTCACTCCCAGCTGCAGGGCTTCACAATAGGTTTGGCTGAAATTCATGAGGTTTCCATCAGTCCATTTCTCCAGCCCATCCCTCCTAATCGCAATTCTTCCTATGAACTGTTTCTGCCCGATTTGGTATCACCCACAAATCTGCTGTAACTGATACATTGCAATCAATACTGGCTCTTGAATCCCAACAAAACCATCTAGCAGTAGGATTTTGTACCGTTGATTACAATCCTCAGAGACATTTAATCCAGCAAAGTTTCTGCCCATCTTTGTCCTCCTTCCCCATCACTGCTCATCATTTTGACTAAAAGAGATTACTCTAAAGCAAAGTTAAATAGGATTTACAGTTCTCTCCTTTTCCATAGAGGCAGTTACCCCTTGTAAAAAGCAATTAAGATTGGTCAGGCATGATTTAAGTTTGGTAAATCCATGTTGGCTGTTCTCAACCATATCCTTGTCCTTTGTGTGTCTGGAAATCACTTCCATGAAGATACGGTTGAGACTTTCCCTGCAATGTGTTAGACTGGTGAACTTGCTGACCCCAGAGCCTCTCTCTTGCCTTTTCTGAAGAGGGGTGTAGCATTTTCTTTCACCAGTCACCAGAAACTCCCCATGTTTGGCATCATCTTCCCAAGATAACAGTGCCCTCATAGTAATATAGGTCCCCCGAATGTGTTTCTCTGATATTCTTCTACTGTGTTTCACTGTCACACAAATTTTGCTAGCAGGCCCAAGAGTTTGGGAAATCAAACCCTACCGTCAAAGAAAAACAAGGTGGGAAAAGGAATGAGTGCCTCACCTTTCCCATGTGCTTTGCAACTTAAGTATCTTGACCCTGTGAGCACTGGTTCCACATTTTCTTTTGCTGTCAACATATTTACTTTTGCCCTTCCCATCCCTCATTAATTTCAACTCCAGCTAAGGATTTTTCTATTTTTTTCTTGCATCCTTGACACACTGGTAACAAACTCCATCTCATATAACCTCATACACTTTATCTACTTTTCATGTATCTCTAACTTAAACCATCCCAGATTCTGCCTCAGACAATCAGCTCTAAAATATAAAATAAGACAAAATCCACCTAGATTTTGTTTTAACTTATTTAGGTGGTCATATACATATACACATATATATATACACACACACATCTTCTCTACATACACCTTCAGTTAGAATTGTTTTCCTATTTTTAATGCAATATTTTTACCTACAAAACTATTTAAATTAGGGATGTGGTTCAGTTTGACCACAAATCATTCAATATCTACTTTGAGGTGAGCTGAGTCACCCTCTATGTTCCCTACAGATCTCTGTTGGCTATAATGGGAACTTAAACACCTAAGAACAGCCATCAACACCTATACAAACATAGTTACCACTGGGTGTTCTAAGTTGGAACTAAATTGCACTCAAGATGTCATTTTTTTTGCATTTCTTCTTTCTTTAGAAAACATACGTGAGATAAATGGGAAATGGTAAAATCATTTAAATAAAAATCCTCACGGAATAAAATCTCACAGAACCTTTCTTATATTAGATGTATAATAATAAATTCATAAATGTTAAATTAGGTACAGAAGAGTTGTTATATTGCTTCTTAAATGCAAAATGAGCATACTGAAAATACTGTCATCAGGAAAAAGTAATTAAAAACTAATAAAAGTCTTTCTATAAAGGTTATAAAGTTTAAACAAAATTCATTCCCTACTTTCCAAAAAGATCCATATACATGAAAATATCTCACCATAGGAAGGATTAACGCTGTTTTTTATGCCTTACATGTTTAATATTAAAAGTTATCAAAATATTTTACCTTGAAGTAATAAAAAGGATTGTGATGTGGAGTGTGACGGGAAGTGGTTAGCAGAAAAATTCCATGGTGGATGGGAATTCCAGCTGTGGAATCACCTCTTCAGAAGAACAGGCTAAACTTGCTGAAGGAAAGGGAGCACAACTGCATTCTATGCTGTATTGTTCCTTAGGGATCATAGACAAGTAGCATAAATTAAAGCAGTGTATAGGATGCTTCAACCTGTGGCTATGTCAAGGCAATAAAAAAATGACCTAGAGCTACGAGCATTCTTTCATAGTTCAGCCATGAGCTCACCATATGAACTGAAATTGAGGCAAATAAAAGAACCTATCTGTAGATTTCTAGAAACATGGATATGTTCTCCTTGATCACTACAGCAGTGACTGAAAATGCCTGTCTTAAAAGCATCTGTATTTGCTCATCATAACATTTCCAACCTTGACAAGTCACAAGATAGTAGACTTTTCAGATTACATCATTTTATTTCATTTATTTTCCCTCTTAGTTCTGCTATCAACTACCACTTAAAAGCAGCCATCTCATATCTCAATTTGAAAAATGTATGAAGCAGCACTGATTCTATTAAATTACCAAACTACTAAAATCATCAGTCAAACAAGAGGGAAAATGAGATGGTGATCAAAAGGCATTTATCTAGTCCTCTGCAGACTTAGGCATCGGCCATCTAGTGGAGCCTAGGAGAATTCTAAAAGAATTATTTCAAGTTACAGACATTTCAGCTTTCTGGGTTTTTTATTTCTTCTGGGTTCTTTTTCTTCTCCTGTTTGTATAATTAATTTTATTAGTCTTGCTGACTCCATCATAAACTCCATCAGTCCTCCCAATACTGCAGCATTGTATATGTAAGATCAAGATATAGGTAGATGGTTCTTGTTCATAATGTGTTAGATTTGGCCTAAGTTAATTGAATGTACAATTGAGCAATACTTAGACAACAAGATCTGCAGTAAGGAAGAGTTAAAAGTTTATCTGCAGAGACAAACTACAGTGCTGTGAATTCAGGAACATGATGAGCTCTTTGGGAAGATTTATTACATAAACTTTGTGAACTGCCTTGCCCTCCACAATGCAATTTCTACAAGACATCCTGGATACTGCCCATATTGCTGCCTTTACATACTGAAAATACTTCAAGCTTGCAAAGAACTCTGAGGAAAACTATAGGTAAAATTTTGTCTAAACTTGGAGTGAAAGCATCTATCTGAAACAGCAACAGGCCTAAGAAAATAACAATACAAAGGTTAAGTTTCTGAAGTCCATATGTTTGAAAGGGAAAACATACAGACTCAAGACAGCAATCAACTATCTTTAATATCAAACAGCATAAACTAAATGTTGCAGTGATTGTTAATTTGCATTTCTTATTGAAAGAAAAAATGAAGAAAAATTACATATGCTACCAAAAGACTTAACTTTTCTAGTCTAAGGTGATATAGAAGGTAATTGGGAAAATCTGGGAATGCTGCTTTCTACTTGAGACACCAGTACAAAAATCTCTACATAGTAGTTAAAAGTAGTGTAACTAAAATTATTTATTCTTATATTATTTGTTATCTAGAAAGGTTGGACCAGAGGATGCCTGGGGTCCCTTCCAACCTGGCATTCTGTGATTCTGTGTAAAATTAGAAATTTGATGCTCCTGTGAGCTAAATGTAACAAATATTTGCCATCTCATTCTGTCTGCTGCTGGTCTGGAATAAGTAAGAAAGAAGTCACTTCAGAAGTGCACGAGCCCAGTCCCCTACTACTCCAAGCCTCATACAAGAGAATCTCTTCATAGAATCAGCACAATAAAGTTTCTCTTACTATGCTGTTTGTAGTGACAAACACAACTGGTGCCCTTATTTTTACTGATAAGGTGATCCACTTGTTATTTAAATTAAAAAACTGTAATGACTTTTTTTAAATCTTAACCAGAGCTTCATAAAGTGTTTAAATATTTTAAACACTTTTTGCCCTACAAGACCTCTCTAAGTGTGATTTGATTATGCACAAGAAGCTGAGTGAATCACAAGGCTCTGCACAAGGACAGAATTAGATGTGTGTGGTTCTCATGTGCAGAGGCCATCAGGCTAAACTGTGGCTATGCTGCAAGCAAGACACTGCTCTGAGAAACAGACGAGGAAACAGATTGCAACTCGCAGACTGACAATCTGCTTGCTGGGTTTCTCATACTTCAGAGGAGAAATATCTCGGGCCAGGCCTATACATGGCATAGCTGTGCTGAGCAAAGAACGGAGTCATTCCCTGCCACAGTCTGCCAAGTGTAGAAGAGGAAAAAAACAGCTCCTTGAAGGCTGCTCCGCCCTCCCATGCTGTGTAATGGCCAACAAAGAGCAAGAAGGGGCCACCTCAGCCTTCCCTACTACTCTGTGCCAGTTCACATGAATTCATATTCTATCCTGCAGTCCTGTTAAACATTCATAGCTCTTTTAACATCTAAAGTGTAAAAAGACTACAAATCAAGAAGTATCAATTTTTCTTTAGGTTGTAACATATTAGTAGGGCAAAAAAGCATGTACGTGACTGCACGTGGTAAAATTATATGAGGTCTCTGAGATACATGAAAAACCTCCAAGGTTGTCCTAAAACACTTTAAGAGAAATGAAGCCTATCTCTATCCAGTCATGAAATATTGGATGGTCAATAAAAAAAACATGTTATGCATATACAGATCACCAAAATAAATACTGACTTTGTTAAAATAAACTTTACTTTTTTTAATGTGTTAAATCATTTAATGGGATACAGGAATTAAATTATATATTCTTTCAGAAGGACTGTGGGATTTCACTCTTATGTTTTTGTGCTTATATTGGATTAAAATAGAAGCCAGTAAAATAATATAAATATCTGTGAAAATTCTCTTTGCAATCTATTGCACACCTAAAAAAACCTTTTGTTGTGTTTTTTATATGAAACGTAGTTAATGTACTAATACATGACAAATCCAAGAAGTGGAATTCCAGAAGAAACAGAGAAAATAAAGCTCCCTTACACTTCAGTCTTCTAAACTCTGAATGTTTTCTGAGGTGTTTCAAAATATCCTTGTTTCATAGTAAAAGAACAGACCTCTAGTTCTGCACTAACGTTTCAGGTTGGAGACTGTAACCTGCACACAGGTGTAACAAAGCTTTAGATATTCTACTGTATCTCATCTAGAATTTAGATCTATCTACACAGGTCATAGGTCTTTGTTAGTCCATCAGTCAGTGCTGGTACCCTAGAAACTCCCAGGCATCTAAAATGCCACAAAATATATAGGTTTAAGTTACTAAATTACTCTAAGCTAGGTATTTATTGAGGATTACATTTGTTGCAATGCTTATGCTAACTATGGCATCTGAGGAATTCACTCTAGGTATATTCACCTCTATATTCTATATTTAATTATATATAATTCTAAATATCATATATATTTTACATTTGCTCTCTATATAGAGCAAAGTATGGAGACTGAGGCAGGGAGCCACACACTAACCCAGAGCCTTTCAAAGCTTATGCTGAACTGAAACAAGTTGTATGGTCCACACAGTCAAACATAACTGATGTGCCCTCATGGCTTTAGATGAGTCAATTTGGGCATGAGGTCTTACACAGTATCTACTACAGATATCTGGGTGCTTATGACCTTTTCATTAAAGTATAGGATCTTAATGCACTTCACATACACCCAGTTTTAAACAAGTGTTGAAATCCTCATAGTACATTAACTACTGAATCCACACATTCATTCATATATTTATCAGTGTGCTTAAGCAGCCTTCCAGAATGGTGTTTTCCTGAACCGCTGTCATCATTTAATATAATGACTTAGAAGTTAGAAGTCAGCCCTTTAAAAAGCAGACAATTTACTCTGCAATTGACATCAATGAATAGGTTCAGCTATAAAACAACCATACAAAGCCTTGTCCTATTTTTCCCCAAAGTACCATAATATTCACCAAGAGTCAAAAAAAAAAAAAGGTGATATAAATGCAAATAGATCAGAGCTCAGACAGTTTGTTCCCTGTTTCAGATAACAATCAATGTGCATTTGTCAATTCATTAATATTAAATTCCATTCACAAGGTGCATAATTACTGCAAAGCAAATTGCCACCAGAAAAGGCACCAAGCCATGGAGGGTTCAGCCACATAAACTGTTTCCAGCACTCAGAGGAAAGCTGAAGTGTACTGCTACTTAGGCAAACACATCAGGCACAGCATTAGTCCACTTTCTGCCGAAACATTTTTTTTTTTCCCAACCTAATGCTAGGAAGTGCATTGCCAAAAGGAAAAAGAAACAGTAACACAGACTTTTCTCACCAGAACAGGCCAAGTACAGCTCTGGGACATCTTTTCAGGAACTGAGCAATAACCATGATCACTGAAACACCAAAATTTACTGTTGAGTACAAAAGACTATACAAAAAGATGAAAAGTATGTCCCTGTTTGGTTTGGTGGGTGTTTTTGTTACTTTTACTTTATTATAACTTTCAAAAGCAGATTTTTAGTCTAATAAACTGTATTTTAAAACCCCTAAACAACCAAACAGTGGCACAGCTCCACTAGAAAGCTAAATCAATTTGCTATTTTCAGTAAATGTTGACTTCCTAAACAGCACCAAGATGACTGTGTTTCAACAATTCTTTTGTTTCCATGTGTTCCGGGCCAAGATGAGTCCAACCTTAACCTTGCATGTCATTTTGGACTTAATCCATATCTACTGGCATCAATTAGGTTGCGCAACCTTTCCAAAAACAAAGATACGTTAAAATACCTAGTACACAGAATTTTCTCTTGAAAAGAATTTCTATAATGCATAATAGCTTCTACTTTGCACATTCCTGGTGAAGTCAAAGAAATTATTAAGATTCCCTCTAAAACACACTGTGTTCAACAGTGTGTGAGACTGTGTTGATGCAGCAGTCCATTACGGATTTTCTTTTCTAAAAGGCATTCAAATAATTTTTTAAAAATCAGAAATAATTTAGCAGCTGTAAGCTACATTTGGAAGTTACATTTATAGAAGTTGTAGATGTTCTTGATAAGAAATGTCATAGATAAGGCAGTAAGTACCTGTTTTACTTTGCTTTACTTTTCTTTAAGCTAAGTACACTTCCAGGGAAAGAAAAAAAAAAACCCAAAAAACCAAAAAACCAAACAAAACCAACCAAACCAAATTGTAGTTGGGTTTATACCCTAAAACTCTTATTTCAAGTTACAAACAATGGCTTTCCTGGCCCATCTGTGTGTACAAAACACATGGCTAGTGTGTTCTGTATACACCAAGTAAAACACTGCTGTTAATACAAAAGAAAACCACAAAACCACAAGCAAATACAATCCCTCTGGATCAACACAACTTGAAGTATACAACATGAAAGTAACAGTTTAAGAACACCACACAGGCACTAACCCTGAAGAAAGTCACTACACAAGTCAGGCAATGCAACTGGGTTATAAATGGCCACATACTGTACTGAAATGAACTTACTTCTGAACTTACAACAAATGAGCACCACACTTCAAGAAGACTCATACTTTAAATTCAGCCAATTATCTGGTGCACACCTTGCTCTGCAGCCTGTTCAAGCACAGCACAAAAAGCACAGTGTGTTTTCAATTTGGTCAATGAGCTACTAATTAAACAACAGTGCAGTAACTAATTCAGCTGGGGCTTCAAAGAACTTTGGTAAACCACAGGTATCTGAACTGTTGTTTGCAGCACCAAAACCAGCTCTAAGATAACAAGACTTTACAATGCAGTTTAAATAGGCATAATTTGGACAGTTGCACTAAATTTTCTCTGAGAGAGAACAGTAAAATAATAAATATATTGACCAAGGAGACACTGGCAGTGGGATCGCAAATTTATTTTCATTTAGGGTATTTACATTTCTCTAGGCTTTTTCTTCCCTTCCAGGAAAAAAACAAAACAAAACAAAAACCAACATCCACAAAATAAAACAAAAAAGCCCATAAACAAATACACACACCACGCACACAACCAACAAAACCAGCCAAGAGGAAACAAACCAAAACCTCAGTTAATTCACATTCTAGGTCAACAGTGTTTCAGCTCAGTCTTCTTTTGCTATGCCTGCTGTAGTACTGGACACTAGCACTGACCCCTGTGCTGCAGATGTCCTCTTTTGAATAGTGTCAAGTATCATAAATCTCCCTGATAATGTTCTTACTTAAGAGCATGACGAAACTTAACATCAAAGCCACGCTGTAGATTGCCTGAGATATGACTAATGACCAAGTTAAGTCCTTTCACCCAACATGGCCAGTAACCCAGTTTCACTCCACTAAATCCAGGTACTTGCAAAGTATTCATGCTTTTCCCTAACCTGCTCCCTAAGTTTTACACCTTCTCTGTCTTAATGATCTCACATTAAAACAAACAAACCAAACCAGTAAAATAAAAAATCCCGTTCTTTGTTTTCTGGGCTCATTACTACAGCATGCTTAATTTCTTCTGCAAGTCAGGGTGGCTACTGTAGGGGAGGTGAGGGTACAGGGTGAAGCCATGGCTTTTTACACAGAATTCCACAACACAGCGCCTTGTCTGTGATCAAAGCTTCCATCTGGGATTGAAAGTAGTAATTTGAAGGTGAAATATCAAAGAGTGCATAATTAGCATATCGTGCATATTAGCCCAGCAATAAAAACGTAAGTTCTCCACCACATCTAGGAACAGAATAAACGTGTACCTTACTGACGCATTGAAGGCAAGAAATTCAGTACCACTACATTAATAAAATGCCTGCCTGTGACTTTAAACACAGGCACACTTGTACTTGGCGAGAGTGAACCATTTATTGTTACTATGCAGGATGCAGGGATGGAAATGAAGATGAGAGGGGCGATGATGATGATGATGACGATAGGGAAGAAGAGGTTAATATACCCAGCATCTGACGAGGAACGCTGTCCCTACCTCAGTAAGCTGGATAAGGGAATAGCTCCAGATCCACTGCCCAGGATCCCTCCTTTCCTCCCAGAGAGGAGTTTCTCCACCAGAGCCACATTCCCAGTGCGAGCAGCTTCCAGCAGTTCCTGGTCCTTCCCCATGGTAAGGAACCCCAGGCACCCCGCCGCGCACTCGGAGAGCTACACCCCGGGCCACAGCCGCCCCCTCTCCACAGAACGGTCTCCTCTCTTTAGACTCTGCCTCAGAGCAGAGCAGAGATTCCTGCAGTCCCTTCCAGACCAGCAGGAGCAGCGGCAGGAGGGAGGAGGAGATTCACCTCCTCCTAGTTTCACTGGATCATTTCTGGGTGGAGTGTGGAAGAGAAAAGAGGGGGGGAGGACGAGGCCAATAAAGAGCCTCCCCCCACCTTCCATGCATACACCCTGAGCCCCGGCCCGGAGGACGGGACGCGGAGCTCAGGGGTGGGCGAGCGGGCAGCCTCAGCCCCCGTGCCCGCGGCCGGCCGGGCAGAGGGGAATAACGACCCTCACTGACGGACGGAAGAAGGGAGGGACGGAGGGAGGAGGCACAGCCCTGACTTGCCAGGCCCGTTGCTGGGGAGACGCGGCTGGCGCGCGCTCAGTGGCTGCCCAGGCCTGGTGCCCCCCTCCGTCTGCCCCAGCCCTTCGCCGCCGCCGAGAACTCCCCGCCTCCGCCCGCCAGCCCGTACGGCCCCGCCTCGCCTCGCCCCGCCCCGCCCCGCCCTNCGGCGCCTTTCCGCCCGCCCTACCAGGTGCGCTGCCCTCGGCTCCGGTGCCGCAGGTGCTCCGGGGCAGCGCCGGGGAGGTGGCGCCTCCTCGCGCTGCGGCAGGGGAGAAGAGGGAGCTGGGTGCCGGGGCGCGGGAGGGAGCCGCGGGGAGCGTGCTCCTGCCGCTGAGGTGTCCTCGCGCGGCCCGGGGTGCGGCAGGAGGCGAGGCTCCGCTCTCCGCAGCGGTAGGGAGACTCTAGGAGGGGAGGGCGGGATCCTGAGGAGCACGGGCAGGTTAGAGGTGGGCGGCGAGGCACACCCTTCTGAGGCGAATTAGCAGCAGGTGCGGTCGGGGTGGGGTTGAGGGAACCGTGGCTTCAAGCATATGTAGGTAAGGAGATACCCCCACCGAGGGTTTAACCCGCTCCGGGGACGTGGCGGTGCGCTCCAGGGCAGATACGTGCCTGCTTCGTTGGGCAGAGCGGTGTAGACAAAAAAGAAAAACCAGGCCTTGCTGAGGGCAGGAGCGAAACTGAGTTGCTGGCTCGGTTTGTCAGGCAGAGGGGACTGCTCACACCCATCAAATGCTAGGATCGTGGCTGTTCAATGTTTCAAAAGGTGACAGGTTTAACAACGTACTTAGTGTCTGAATCGGTCGTCCCTTTTGGTGCTAGGTTCTATACAGTTTCAAACGTGCAACCTTTGGAATTGTGTGGGTTTTCCATGAAGGAAAATTAATCATTCCTTATGATTGGTGCTGGTGCTTACAAGCTATGTGGAAAATAATCCGTGCTTAATGCACTATTTGATACTGTGCATACGTGAAAAGAATTGTAGAATCATAGAATGTCAGGGGCTGGAAGGGCCCACGAAACATCATCTGGTCCAGTCCCCCTGCCAGAGCAGGATCACCTAGAGCAGATCACACCAAAACATATCCAGACGGTTCTTGTGTATCTCCAGAGAGGGAGACTCCACAACCTTCCTGGGCAGCCTGTTCCAGTGCTCTGTCACCCCCACAGGGAAAAAAATCTTCATTGGGTTCACATGGAACCTCCTATGCCTCAACTTCCACCCATTATCCCTTGTCCTGTCACTGGGCATCACCGAAGAGAGCCTGGCTCCATCCTCTTGGCACTCACCCCTTACATATTTATAGACATTAATGAGGTCACCCCTCAGTCTCCTCCTCTCCAAGCTAACCCAGCTCCCTCAGTCTCTCCTCATATGGAAGATGTTCAACTTCCTTAATCATTTTTGTGGCTAAAATTATAGCTTCATATTCCTTAAGTAGAACGCTAGGTATAACAGGCAAGTAGAAGACCCCTTCCTGTTTCCCCGTGGAGACCAGTGGTTCACTGTGCTCACAAAATGTAAACCACAACAATGGCAAAATGACATTGTGGTGAGCAGGATTTTAATGTTATGTTTCCAGAGAGAGTGTTAATTACTCCAAACCTATGGTGCATTCAAGTGAGTGAAAAGATGCTTGTTGATTTCACAAATGATTGAGTTTAATCCCTGTCAGTAACAGTTTCACTGATGTTCTCATGTTTTTATTAGATACTATGTAATTAGCATTGTTTATCTTTTAAAAAAAAAAGCCTTAAAAATAGANGTATATATATATATGTATTTAGGTAGAAAATGTAGTTTACATAGTTCAACATTTTCAGGATGTGTGAAATGTCTTTTCCAGGGTTGTCAACAGGATATGGAATTGAGCAGTGACAAAATAGGTGTAGAAGCTCTACAATGATGACCTTTCTGGTTGAAAGAGTGTGATTCTCTGATCACGAGTGTTTTCATTATAGCTTAAGTAAGTAAATGTATAATCACATGAATTAGAAATTACAGCTCAAGTCCTTAGTCACAGTGGAAAGTAATTTAAAGCTGGAGTAAAAAATTATGTGTCTTGTTAGTAGCCACATCAGCATTATTTCCAAAGAAGTTAGCCATAAACTATGGATACAGCTGCATTCTGAAGCTTTTTGATGTCCTCTTTTAAGGCAGTCATAATTTCTCTTTATTTCTGCCTTGACTTTGATCACATGCATTGCCCCATAAATACCTTCTCCTCAATCCTCTGCATGAATAGATTTCTTAAAGTTTGCTGAGGGCCTCTGAAGGAGTGCCCATATTCCATGAAGAGCTAATCTTCAGGCAAGGGTATGTCCATAAACATGTACGTTTGTGACAGCTTGGAAGCAGACAGGACGTAAAACTCAGGTTTTTAAGAATTTTTGTTGTTTATGTGGTTGGATCAGCAGATGGCAAATATGACTCAGTAGAAATGTTACATAATTCTTCTTGGGAAAATAAAACCTCAAAACTCTGCTCTAATTGAAAAGATCATCCAAAAAATTTGTGGAGAATCAGGACAGAAGTATCAATGGAGCAGATGCATGGAGTAGCCAGCAAATTCAGGAAGATTTTATGAATGTAGTGAGGTTTAAAACATACCCCAGTAAACTCAGCAACCTGGTACCCAACAAAACTGTGAACACCAAACACAGGGCTTGCATGAACAGTTCTGTCAACTTGAAAAGTGAAAAAAGGAATTTAAGCAGCAGTGTTTAATGGGGCTGCTGAAGCAAAGAATTCAGAACATGGGCTAGTCTGTTTCCACAGATGAAATCCGTAGTGGACTGTATTCAAACAAACAAAACTCCAAACAAAGCCAAAACAAACAAAAACCAAACCAAACCAAACCAGACAAAAAAACCCAAAAACAACCATACCAAGACTGAGTTGATTGTAAGTGGTCAAACCTATTAGATTGGGTAGATGCCTTTGTGTTTTTAGAAACTTGCATTCTATCTCCCTGTTAATATCAGGACAACAGTGTGGAGTGTTTAAAAAATATATAAATATATATATATATGATAAATATGTTAACTAGAAACATCGCTTTATAATTCACAACAGATGAGAAAAAAAGGGTGTAAAATAGCCAAGAGCTCTTTCAAAATGTTGTGTGCTTTTCCCATACCACAGCAGAATTTTGATTCTATGATTTTAGTATTTTCAAAGACATTTTAAGTTATGACCACTGCAGCTGTCAGAGTCTAAGTGGCATCACACTTTCAATCTCAAAATTTCTCTTAACACAACATATGCCTTACCTTCTGTTTTCTTCCATTTTGTAAAATAGCAGAAAAAGCACTTAGCCTACCTAAAAACTCTTTAACTGGTTTGTCATTATAAAGGGCCAGGACTGAATGCAATAACCAGGGGCTTTCCTTCATGTTTTTAGAATGCAGCTATCGCTTGGTTTTGTTCTCATTTCAGGGTGACAGCTCCTTCATTTCCCTCCACCGGCAGCCTCCCATATTTAAAGGCAAATTAAACAGCTACTTTCTAACATTGTCTGACTTTCCCCTCTGTATTTTCAAGGAGGAAGTGATATAAAAAACTGAATTGTAAGTGTAAAAAAAAGTAAAAAAAACCCAAGTCTGTGATATTAAAAATTGTTGTGTAGAATAGCAAACATATCAACATCCTACTTCAGGACTGTCTATTATCAGTTCCCTCATGGAAAGATGCAAAGAAGGTCTGAGATCCCTGTTTAAGAATTCTGAGGGATATTCTGGGATATGCTGTAATGAACCATCAGACTGATTTGGCAGTAAAAAATAAAATGGCATTAAATAAGCCTAATTATTTTTATACAGCTATGTTGAGCCAGGGACAAAGGCTGCAAAATGCTCAGAAGGAAGCTGTTTCTTGCACGCTTGGTGGCAGAGTTTTTCAGTCTTGATCATGTCATTTGCTCTTTACAGTGTGTACATAATGTTAAAAAGACACAGTGAACTTCAAACAACCATGACTGGCTTTGTGTTTGCACTGCTCATGTAGGAGATACCTGAACATCAAACTCAGAGGCTAAGTCCAAAGTAGAGGGGTCCCAGGAGCGTGTCTGAGTCCTGAGGGCAGGCATTAATATCCGTTGTGTGCCGGTTCCCTGTCAGGGTGAACCCCGTATGTGAGTCAGTCTTCCTCTGTTTTAGACTTCATAAGGTACATGGACACAGTGGACAGGTCCTCAGTTTAGATAACTAGGACACAACATAATGCTCAAATGCTGCTTAATTTAGCTCTTGCCATTGAAATATGAAAAAGCATTCACATCCTCCTCCACTGTATAAGAATATGGTAGAAACTGAAGGTACTAAACTTAACTCATGAAGAATGTAAAAGCACCAAGAGTGCTATGGTTTCAAAAGAGTGCCTGAATACTTGGGCTCACCAAATTAAAGAGAAGCTGAAGTACCATATAAGGAAAAAGTAATTTTTGATGATGTGTTCACAATAATGTTATCTATGGCTATACAACGCTGACTAGATCATGCCTTTTGTAAAGGCTAACTTGCTTTCAGGCATGTTGTCATGGAGTACGTTTGTAACGGGAAAGAAAATGCAAGGACACAGTCCTGTAGTGCTGCATAGGAGGAAGGTGGTGTCTCAGCACTTGCACTGCCTGACCCCACTATATCCTTCTGTTGGGGTTCCAAACACACTGAAACAGAGCAACAAATGAAACTGTTATTCTATTACCCAGACACTCCCTACAGAGTCATGTGAACACAGGATGTGAGGCATGCTGCATTCCCCAGAAGGATCTAGTGTCCTACTGCTCCAAAGTCTACAGTCCATGCAGGCTGCGGGTTGTGCCCGCACTGAGGAGTGAGCCTGCAGGCAGCAGTGATGGGATGGTACTGACAGCAAGTCAAATCTGTCTGCCCTGTCATTTCCAGTGCACTTGCAATGTCGTGCTGATGGCAGATGCTTAGATGAAGTGCTATAGCTATACATTTCTTTACATGTATTTTTTCTGTGACAGCAGGTGGGATTAGCAGTATAATTATTCATCCAATCCTTCTGCTTTGCCGTAGGTTTACATCAGTTCGCTATCAAAATATGCCTGAGATTATTTTTCATGCATTAGAGAGAAATGCAGAATGAAATGTGAATACAAGTAGGCAAGAGCAGCATGCTGATTAGCTGCCCTGATCCAGTGTGTTCTGACAGATACAAGACAGTATTAAAGCTCTGCCTGTACTTCTCGATGCACAGCTCCATGCAATAAACCCAGCTTGTTTCTACCTTTGATACACTGCAACTTCTTTCGGACTTTAAAATATTTTCCAATTCTTGTCATCTCTTTAAGATGTGTACAATGCCTATACGTCAGATTCTCACTGCCTGAAAGAAGGATCACAGCTGAAACATGCAAGTAATGAGGGACTGCAACTGAAACTACAGACAGCTGTTAACATGGTGCACAAATGTTATCCTTGGCTTTTGGAAGAGTGGCACACAAGAATGGCTCCACAGGGGAACTGGTGCATTCCAAGGCAAGAACAGAGGTAGAGGTATTTTGCCATTCTGTTTGTCTCTATGAATAACTTCTATTATACAGGAACATATAGTGGCAAATCCCCAGAATTAACAGAAATGGTTAAATAAACACTTGTGCATTATACATCCTTGAGGTATGTTTATGATTCTGGATACACAATAGGATGACCAGGACCCCAGAATGTATTTGAAATTCCATCTGTGCTGCTCTGCTTCAGACCTCACCGAGTCCAAAAGAAAGAATGGTTACTGGAAATTGAGTGAGCACACAGAATAAACCAGAATATATTTAGGTAATGATCTGGGAAGACTAAGAACTCTCTATATGTATTTAAAAAGTCTAAATCTCAGACAGAAAGAGACGGACAGTAAGTGATAGCTGAATCCGTTGTTGACTGAAAACAATGCATATGGCAGGACTGGGCTGGTAGCCCCTAATGACTACTGCCTCAAAACAATCTGTGTGGCAGGACGGGGCTGATATGCCCTAGTGATTTGGCTGTCTTATACAAGGCTGTCTCATACCTAGTCTTAAGAGATAAGCCCTTAATAGCTCTAGAAGAGTGCTGCTGGCTGGGTAGATGGCTCAACAGTGAGAAGTGGGAATCCCCTCATTTTAAATATAAAATGACTGCAGCAGCACCATGGAAAGGCAAAATGCAACAACACTTTGTGACAGGCACTGCACTGCAGGGGCCTGGTGCACATCTCTCTTTTTACTTTGGAGAGATTAGTTTTTAAATCTGAGCATGGTCTTCTCCACTGCCCAGAGTTGGCTTGGGACATTAGGTCATGCCAGTAAGAGGCTGATACAGGTAGGAATAACAGCAAGACATCTGAAAGGCAAAATACATTAATAGAGAAATGTATGATTAATGCATGGAACCAAATAGACACAGCACTGTTTTTTCCCTCAAAACCCAGATGGATATAGTGTGTCAAATATGCAACAAAGAACAATCTTCCACTGGTTCTCTTACTAGCTGTAGTTTCTCTTTGGAGTTTCTCAGTTTGCTTCACACAAATGATGCAGCTAGCTAAATTTACACTGAATTCTTGGGTCTGGACAGTTCTTTTTGCATGAACAAAACTATCATTTGTGCTGGGAAAAAAAAAAAGTGACTGACATTTCACCTACCAGGGCCTTTCTTTGCAGGTCAAGTCCAAGAGCTTACCTCAAGTCACAGTCCCACATAACAAAAAAACAAAACAAAACAAAAACACAAAAACAAACAAAAAAACCCCCCCAAAACCCTAAAACAAAAACAAAAACAAAACAACAAAAAAAAAACAACCCAAAAAAACAGCTTCCCTGGAACAGATTAAAGCCCCCCCAGAGTCAAAAGGAACTTCAGATCTAACATTCATGAAATGAAGGTGAGGTGCAAGCTGCTGTTGCAATTAGGCTGGGTAGTATATGAGTGGGAGGCAGCAAATGTGATGCTAATAACTTTAAAGAGGTTTGAAGGAGGATTTGGAGAACTTCTGAGACTGATTTCCTTGCCTGGCAGAGTGGTAGACATCTGGCTTCATACAACAGTGAATATTCAGTACAGCTTTTGGAGAAGCAAGTCATGTCTCATGTATCTAAATGTTCTTTGAAGGAGTCAAAGAGCATATGGAAAATGGCAATTCAATCAATAGATTGTATTTAGCTTTCCAGAAAGCTTTTGACAAGGTCCTTTCTGAATACTTTTAAAGAAACTAAACTGTTATGAAGTCAGAAGGATGATTCTCTTTCGTGAAGGGGCAATTGCTTACAGGAGGAAAAATAAAAGGAAAGAGGTTATCAGGACAGCTGTGTGGAGGTATCACCTAGGACCTGCACTGTCCAGCAGTCTCTGAAAAGAATATAAAGTGAAGTAAGGAAGTTTGCTTACCAAACAAGAGGTTTCAGAATAGACTGAGTATGAAAAAGCATCATGCCATTGTTCTAGCAGGTAGCGAAGAGGAGGTAGAATTCAACACTGACAAAAGTCATTTCCCTGTTGCAGCACAGAAGGGAGATTTTGGATTTCCCTTTTAAAATTCCAAAACTGCTGCTACACCTCTATAATCTCAAGTTATTTGAGATATCTTAATGAAAATTTCTATGTAATGCTATATGGTAATCAAACTGGCAAAGTAACTGAAAATTATTAGGGGAAAAAAAATGAGCAGCATGATGTCAATGTGCAAAACCATCGTGTTTACCCTGCCTCAAGAAGATAACATCAGAACTAAGCAAGATATAGTAAAGGAAAATGAGCTATAAACAGATGCAAGGTACAGCCTTGATATAACCTGAATAAACTAGGCCACTTCAGCTTCAAAAAACTGACAACCTTAGGGAGACAGAAGCACAGGAAATTGCAAGCAGTGTGCAAAAAGTAAATACAAACCCATTGTCCATTTTTTTTTCTCCTAAAAAAGAACTAGGAAAACCAAATCAAATTATCAGAGGAGAAGCTTAAAACACATCCACATGTTTTTTTCTTGTAACATTTTAACTTAGAATTGGCACAGCAGAGCTTTCTGTTATGCTTGGTTGTGCGTTCCTTATTCTGATAAATCACCTTTTAGCTTGGAGACTGCCATAAGTGTGCAAGCTTTGCTCATCATCTCGCTGATCTGTCTTGACTCAGGATACTGGCTTGGGTGAGAGTGGAGTTTAATGCAGCATTCATATGTAAATTTAAACAGGATATTGCATGCCATGTTTTTGCACAGTAAAGATAGAGCCACACAGTCATCTTGGTGTTAAAGGTATTTCTGCTGTCTGCCAAAAGGAACAATTAATACCAAATTTGTCAGAGACTGATTTTTTTTGAAGCTGATACTTTGCTCCCAGCACAAGATTAGGGGCCCCAACATATTTTACTCAGTTAGTCCAACAGTAAAAAGGTTCTTTATTCTTAATTACTTCTCCAAGCCCCAGAAAACAACATTCTAGAGTGTTTATTAAAATTTGAAAGCTAGTCCTGTACAGCCTGGGGAAGAAAGTTATTGCTTTTTGCATGAGAAGACATGCTTATGTAGTGAATTCCTAAATCTCATTTATCTCTTGTGCAACTGGATTACCAGAGGAAAATATTAGCATGAGCAATTTGTTTGCTAATGTGACAATGCTCTCATTTGCAGCCTTTGGACAACACAAAAGATTCTGGTAAAAAAAATAATAATTGGTTAAATCTATGGCTAAACCAGCCAACTCATTTGATTTCCACTCATTATCTGAAGTGAGGGTGACTATCAACCCCAGGCAGGAAAGCTCTACTAATTTTAATTCAGTAGCTAAATTAAAACTAAGAGCTCAGAGACAGATAGATACAGAGAAAAAAAAATATTAAACATAAGATACACATTTAAAGAACAACAGTGTGTTAGTAACAAAGGTAGCAGAGAGGATTACAGCACTGCCAGCATATCCATGACACTCTTCTAACTGGAGCTGATTCAGCAAAACAGAGTTAGGAATTATCCTTTGAATCCTTCTCCATGGGGAGAAAACTGCCTATTTGTGATAGATGTTCTATTTCCATATTTTCTCAAGAGGACAGCAAGTACAGAGACATGCTCTGCTAAGGGTATGCAAATAGGCTGGCATCATCCTAGAAAAATATGCAATAATTAATGCAAAGTAATTTTTAATCAAATAATTAAGTACACTGCAAATTGGAGCTAAAAAAGATCTCACTTCAATAGGGGGATACAGCATAAGAAAAGTGTATGAAGCACTATTAGAGTGAATAACTACAGTAGAATGAATAATTCAAGTAGGAAGATTCTTAAGTCACACAAATCTGATAGCTGCTGTGATCAAATTTTTTTTCTTACACTGTTTTCCCCTTTCACAGCTCTGAACCAGCCAAGCACTGTTAAGTTTCTTGAAAAAGGCTTTGTAGTGGCAAATCAGTGAGATTCTATGAGGCTACTACTTAATCCCATCATTCCCTTTCATGGCAGATACCATAAAACGTTTTTAAAACCGAAGAGGCAAAAGAAGGAACTGCACAGTTTTACTCTGATGTTAGCATTTTGTCAAACTATTGCTTCTCTGACTGATATCCCAGTGAAGACTCTGTCCTGCATTAGCCTAATACCTTTTGATGAGGTGGGTTTTTTACACAGCACCATCATTATGGCAAGCAAACAGTTTAGATTTGCTGTAGAAGCCAAGTCAATTTTCTTTGGTTTAGGTAAGATTGTTTTTATAATCAAACCATTCTTTGCAGCTCAATATTTTGAATCTTTTGGTAGATTTTGTAATATCTCTAATCTAACCTACATTGTGTACACCTGCCTTCATGCTACCTAAACACTCATACCACCAGATTCAATGTTCTGGATGTCATTTCTTGGGTACTTCTCTCTGTCCATGACTTTTAAACTTCCTGCATAAAAATAGTGATCAGAGAGAATTACAGAATGTTTTGGGCTGGAAGTGACTTCAAAAGCTCATCCAGTCCAACCCTCATGCCAGAGCAGGATCACCTATACCAGATCACACAGGAATGCGGCCAGATAGGTTTTGAATATCTCCAGAGAGGGAGACTCCACAACCCTCCTTGGCAGCCTGTTCCAGTGCTCTGTCACCCTCATAGGGAAAAAGATTCCTCTTCATATTTACATGAAACTTCCTATGCCTCAACTTCCACCCATTGCGTCTTGTCCTGTCATTGGGCATCACCCAGCAGAGCCTGGCTCCAACCTCCTGGCACTCACCCTGCACATACTGATAAACATTGATGAGGTCACCCCTCAGGCTCCTCTTCTCCAAGCAACACAGGCCCAGCTCCCTCAGGCTCTCCTCCTAAGAGACCTGTTCCATTTCTTTCATCATCTTTGTGGCTCTGTGCTGGACTCTCTCAAGCAGTTCTATGTCCCTCTTGAACTGGGGGTCCCAGAGCTGAACACAGTACTTCAGATGCAGCCTCACCAGAGCAGAGTAGAGGGGCAGGAGAAGCTCTCTCAACCTGCTAGGCACAGCCCTTCTAATAATCTCCAGAATGACATTGGCCCTCCTGGCCACAAGAGCACACTGCTGGCTCATAGTCAACCTCCCCTCAGCTAGGACCCCCAGATCCTTTTCCTTTTCCCTGCCTTCCAACAGGACAGTCCCCAACCTATCCTGATCCCTTGGTTTTTTTCCCCAAGTGCAAGACTCTACACTTGCCCTTGTTGAATTTCATGATCCTTGTATCTCTTTTCTCCTTCCTTCTCTAATAACTGTGTTTCTGACAGAGAAAACTACCTTGATAGGATGGCTGCAGGAAGAACATATTTGATGCTTACAGCATCTTAAGATTCTTCTGGCAGAAGAATCAGTCCCATTTCTGATGGATCTCAAGCATAGTACTATGGGTGAGATCTCATAGTGCCTGATCTAACAAAGTCTCCTGTTACTCATAAATCCCAGTTTATGTAGGCTTTCATGACTGGCATAAGAATTTTCCAAGTGTCCTTAAAGTGAATGGATATTGAAGGGACATCAGGAAAGTGGGGTATTATGGTAGTGATACTCTACTGCCAACATTTCATAGAATCACAGAATGGTTTGGGTTGAAAGAGACCTTAAAGATCCTCTAGTTCCAACCCTCCTGCCATGGGCAGTGACACCTGCCACTAGACCAGGTTGCTCAAGGTCCTGTCCAACCTGGCCTTTGAACACCTCCAGAGAAGGGGGCATTCACAACCTCCCCAGGCAACCTGTTCCAGTGTCTCACCACCCTCTGTAAAGAATTTATTTAAAATATCCCATCTGAATCTCCTGAAGCTTCTATCTGTTCCCTGTTGTTCCAGTGTTGATTTGAATGAGGGTAGAGAGGCTCTTCAGAGGCCCTTGGATAGGAGGCCCTTGGATAGGCTTAGACCAACGGGCTAACATTAACAGGATGAGTTCCAACAAGGCCAAATGCCAGGTCCTGCACTTGGGTCACAACAACCCCAAGCAACACTACAGGCTTGGAGCAGTGTGGCTGGAGAGCTGCCTGGCAGAAAGGGATCCAGGGGTGGTAATAGACAGGAGCTGAATATGAGCCAGCAGTGTGCCCTGGCAGCCAAGAAGGCAAATGGCATCCTGACTTGGATTAAAAATGCTGTGGCCAGCAGGAGCAGGGAGGTGATTGTCCCCTTGGACTCTGCTCTGGTGAAGCCACACCTAGAGTACTGGGTTCAGTTTTGAGCACCGCAATACAACAGAGACAAAGAGGTGCTGCAGCGGGTCCAGAGGAGGGCAACAAATGTGCTGAAGGGCCTGGAGAATAAATCTTACGAGGAGCAACTGAGGGAGCTGGGGATGGTTAGTTTAAAAAAGAGGAGGCTGAGAGGAGACCTCATTGCTGTCTACAGCTACCTGAAGGGACATTGTGGAGGGGCTGCTGCTGGGCTCTTTTCACAGGTAGCTGGAGACAGAACAAGGGGGAATGGCCTCAAGCTGAGGCTGGGGAGGTTTAGATCAGACATTGGGAATTTTTTTTCATGGAAGGGACTGGAATGAGTTGCCCAGGGAGGTGGCGGAGTCACCAACTCTGGATGTATTTAAGGGTAGTTTGGATGTGATGCTTAGGGATACGGTTTAAGGTGACTCTTGTAGAGCAGAGTTCTAGGTTGGACTTGGTGATCCTGAGGGCCTTTTCTAACCTGGATGTTTTTGTGATCACTACAAGCTCTTGTAAAAAGTCCCTCTCCAGCTTTCTTGTAGGCCTCTTCAATTACTGGAAGGCCCTTTGTCAGTTAGGAGCCAGCTACTACATACATTATGCTGCTGCTCCGTGTACAAATTCCTTTCACCAGATGGGGAAGACAAAAAAAAAAAGAAAAAAAAAAGTTCCTGCCTATGAATCACTAATTACTGCTAGGTAAAAATCTTTCTTTTGACTCCAGCAGCTGTAGATTTAAAAGCAGCCTCAATGACATTTAAGGATGACAGCTATTCAGCCAGGCAGGAACAGGTTTTCTTAAATAAGGTGCCCAGAATTTGTTCTGGTGTATTGTTTTCCCTACACTTATTTCAAACATTCTCCCTTTTTCCTCTTTCCTGACAGCAGTGACTTAGAAGAGCTAAATAAGGGATGTGTTTTGCATAATGGAAAAAGGCAAAAGAGATTAACTCTGTGTTGTCTTTGCCTATTGAAATGTTTTTGTCAAGTCTTATTTCAAAGAGCCTCTTTTAATCTTCTTAGCTTTATAACTATGAAGGAATACTTTCCTGTTGCATAAGCTGAAAGTTCCTCTGATAATTTCAAAGGAAGTTTTAAGATCCTCATCGCTCAGGTCATGACCACTCTCAGATAGACCTTCAGATGAATACATGTTGGAAACTTAACTGGCAGTTTTCCATGCAAGTTACATGTTCTCAGCTGCTAGTGGTTTGGAAGGATTTGGGATCTAGTTAAAGCAAATAGCTGTGATGCTGCTTTAAAGGATTTATCAATGACTTTATATTACTCCTGGACAGGAAATTAAATGCTGGGAGGTGATGTACATTTTTGTCATTTCAAAGAAAGCTGCCATATAAATATTTTGAAGTAGGAAGTGTGCAAATAAATTGGGTTTGTGATTGGGTTTGGGTTTTTTTTGTTTTGGTGGGTTTTTTTGTTTTGCGTTGGGGTTTTTTTTGTGAATATTGCTGAAATACTGAATCATACATTTTAGATGCAAATTATTTTTCAGGACTTTTCCTGCTTAGTTTGGCCAGAGAAGTCTCATTTCTACACCAAACACAGTTCACATAAGTGGCTATGACTGTGCTGGTGTCTAGTTTATTGCCAAATTGCCTACTACATGGCATTGCAGGACAGCACTTTTAAAAGCTCTCCATTTTACCTATCTGAGTTGCAGCCTCTGATAAGAAATAAAAATCAACGAGTAGAAGAAACAAACCATGGGAAGGTTCCAGAGGAATGAAAAGGTATCTGCTTTCTGTCCTGTTTGCTGGACAAAAATAAAGCAACCTCATTCCTACAGTAAATTTTATATACATTGCTTTTCTCTCTGCTTAGTCATTCAGCCCCTAAGGTTTTAACTAACTGAAGAGGATATAAAAAGCAGTGACTCCAGATCACTTACCACACACCACAGTGTTAATAGAAGCTATCTTGTTCAAGTACCATCTGGTGAAGGTGGGTTAAGTAAGCATTTGTAAAAGATACATTTGGTTA